>OMLJ01121088.1:0-15908 GCA_900302595.1 Gadiculus argenteus | reverse complement strand
ATTATACCTTCTACATATGTAATTTTTTTTGTTATTTGTTAAAATATTTGTGTAATATTTGTACAAATATTACATGGTTCAACAACTGATTGAACAGCTGTCGTCAGCACGAGCAGTTATAGACACTTGTTGAACACAGCAGAATAAATGGTGAAAAACTCTTTCCTTGGTTTATTTGTGCAATTGTCGTATAATAAACAAGTTATTACACAGGTAGTCCTTTAGTACTGCTGTATATTTTTACGACTACCTGTGTAATAACCTATATATATTAATATATATTCCTTCCACAAATCCTTCCTCTCATTATGGTATCATATAGGTATCATATGTATATACACGGCTCTCCTCAACGCTGTGGAACGCCCTGTTCACTTGCATGGGTCTTCCCGACTTCCGGTAGTGAATTATTTTCAATAATGACCGTTGCTATGCATATAATGACCGCTGTCAAGGAAAGTCATGTCTTTTGTATTACTTCGCAAGTACTTATCAACCCCAGCGTACTCGGTTGCTAAGCAACGTCAACGACTATTTCTCTGCTGATCAACATTACGAATGCTGGGAACAAATAAATTGTAAAAAGACACACCGTGTGAAGTTATTTTTTCGTTTTGACAAGTAGCGGTGTAATAAGCAGGATAATGTATAGAACGTCGCCGGTCATTATCAGGAAATAATCCCCTTCAGGGCAAAGCAAGACACCTCCGCTTCGCGTCTATGTCCTGTTCACCCTGTCTGGGATTATTTCCCGATAATGACCGGCGTTCTATACATTTTATCCCTTACATATTCTACAGAATTAAAGGGATAGTTCGGAATTTTGGACATCAGACCTTCCAAATGAGTGTGTCTGTTATTTATAATTGGAGACTGCTTTCAACACGTTTCATTCAGTCCTTGTAGTTGCAGAGATCGCTGGTGCTAGGCTAGGCTGCTAGGCAAGTCGATCGCAACTGCTAGCCTGCCAACAAAAACAGTTTTACCAACTCCACAGTACACCTGAGGCAAATCAATTATAACGCCAGACTATCGATGTAAATGTCTGTTGTGATAGAATAATGTTAAAATAAAACTACCCTTGCATCGCATTGCATTTAGTTTATAATCTGTGTAGTTGGAAGCAGGCTACGGCAGTGGCGGACTGATATTACCTGGAGTGGGCTTCTCTGATTACGTTCTGCTGTACTGAATTGGTTGCTAACCAAAGTAAAATTCTGCTGCTGCTTATAGTAGTCCTTCAAAATGTAATGCGATCATTGCGATGCAAGGGATTTTATTTAGAGTTTTATTTTATTAACATTATTCTATCAACACAGACATTTACATCAATAGTCTGGCGTTATAGTCTATTTCCCTCAGGTGTACTGTGGAGTGGGTAAAACTGTTTTTATTGGCAGGCTAGCAGTTCCCATCGACTTGCGCTAGCCTAGCACTAGCGATCTCTGCAACTAGAAGGACTGAATGAAGTGTGTTAAAAATGGTCTCCAATGATAAATAACACATTGGTCATTACTACATAATGAACATGACCATGATCTGTCTTCATCCTCAGCAACACATCAAAGTGTGGAAACCCATCACAGTGATCCGTGCTCTGATCCTCCCCGACTGCGGACAGACCTGCGCATGGAACTGGTCGAAGGTCATGATGGGGCCGAAGAAGAAGAAGGGCAGGTAGAAGTTGTACTTGAGCAGGTCCAGGAATGAGTAGCTGCCCTCCTTGCGGTCGCAGTTCTCCAGGGCGAAGCTCATGCAGCGCATGATGGTGAAGCCGCAGCCGCCGTAGAACAGGACGTCCTGCAGATCGAAGGAGCCCGTCACCAGCGTCTCCTGGGGGACAGACGGACAGCGGGGGGGTGTTTGAGCGGGGGTTACACAATAGAATTTCCCACAGTCTGACTTCATAACAGGTAGCGAAAATAGAATGAGAGATGCATGGGCACCCTTCATGGTTCCACTCGCAGTCACTAAGCATTGTTATTTTGATTCAACTTGTTTCAAAGGCATTTTAACCTTGATATTTTCCCTGTCTCTGTTTTTAAAGCCACCTGTCAATGTGCTCTATGAGGAATAAAGTGGACATCCCTGCTTGTTTAAAGGTGGAAAAATGAATGTTGATGGTTGGAGGTGGATTCACAGCCAAGAGGTACTGGGTTCGATCCCTAACATCTGCAGTTGACCTGTAGACATCCTTGAGCCAGACACCTGCTTAACTCTTAATGTTCACCAACACTACAAAAGGGACCCTTTAATATATAACATTTAATACACAACGTGCAAGATATCGAGTGAAAATATAGCTTTTTGTAGTGCAAATATACAGTGATATTACACGGTTCAACAACTGATTGTACAGGTGTCGTCAGTGCTCGCTTGTTGACAGTGAAACGCAGCAGAATAAATGGTGGAATGGTGGAACTAATTTGTTCCTTGATTTATTTGTGCAATTGCCGTTACTCGTCTTTGTATTTTGTCTCGTCCTGCGGACTCGACAGAATACGTCAGACTCGTAAAGATATCCAGCCGTACTTAACAACTACTACTACTACTGTGTAATGACCTATATATATTCTATATGCTTAAAATTATATATATAAAATAGATTTGGTGGAAGCTTTTATCGAAAGCAAGGTACAGCATGGTGAGCGCATACGTTGTCTGCCTCATGGCCTTTTAGATGCTGCCTCAACATCACATAGCAGCAGACAGAGAACTGACACAGAGCAGCAGAGTAGATTAGCGGAGGAAGGCATTAGGGGAGAGTGCATTAGACTGACCTGCCAGGAGTTATAGGGCTCCAGCTTGATGGAGGCCAGAGTGGCCAGGCCAGCCACGAAGCAGAGCCACCTCTTCTTGATGAGGGCCACGCTGTACAGTATGAAGCAGTGGGACAGGATCAGACCCATGAAGGTCCAGCCCATGGTGACCAGCACCGCCAGCACACCGTAGAAGCCAAAGACCAGGGACCTGTGCTGTGGAGAACCAGAGACGTCACAGGGAGGGTTGGACCCCAGACTAGAATGTTCTGGGGGGAGTTGAATGTTCTTAGGATTTAAATATGTTTTGTTTTGAGAAAGACGTCAGTGATTAATATTGATTATATATACATACAGTACCAGTCAAAAGTTTGGAAACACCTTTTCATTCAATTGAATGAGAAAATGTCCAAAAGTGTGTCCAAACAATACAAATACTGTATACTGTATATATATATAGAGATAGAGAGAGATAGAGAGAGAGAGAGAGAGAGAGAGAGCTACGACGAGCAGACAGAGAGCACGACGACGCCACGGACCAGCGAGTGATCCCCTACCCGAGCACCAAGTCCGGACCCAGGCGAGGTCCCGACGATTGCCCAGCTGGGTTTGACTTTTTATACCTTTAACGTGTTGAATAAAAGCTTGGATAGGCATTCAACCCTGTTTATCGTGTGGTCTACTCGGGTATCGGGTCTTACGGGGAATCGGGTCACCACAACACACACACACTGAGCATGCATGAATACTGTATACACACCCACACACACACACATATATTATACAACATAATACAGGATGTATTGGACACATCTAACACATGTGCATACACACACACAGACACACATACACACATACACACACGTACAAACACACACACACACACACACACACACAGAACCTACCTTGGGGACCAGCAGCGAGAAAATCTTTGCAAAGATCACGTGACCAGTGAGAGCAAAAAGGATATGGTTGCGGAACGTTGAAAACCACATGACCCACTCGAAGTCTGAAACGTCCTGCATCAGAAACACAGCGCTGGGTGAGCATGTCATTACTCACAATGTGTGGAAGACCGTACGGCTGAACACTGGAGCCACTTGCCATTTTTCTGCCAAAGTAATGCCATCCCGGCTTCACACTCTCCTTGAAGGCCTTCCTGTTTACGTTCTCTATTACAAGGATGAAGAAGAAGAATTGTTACATAGCCACAAGGTGTAAGGACCGAGCACACATGCCTAGCCAATCAAAGCACATTATAGAGGCCATGCCTGCCAAGTATGTAAAAGCGAAAAACGCAGGTCTTACGTCAGAACACTCTAGGCAAGGCATCCACTTGATGTCCTGCTAAGTGTATCTACACTCGTGCTTACAATTCCCCTCCTTTTGCTTCATAGATATCAGACTAGACCTTAACTAAATAAAGTCAGTTAAAAGTGATTCTGACTCGGCAACCTTTTTGGAAAGAACAGCGCAAATGGGTCTGTCCCTATGGCTCATTCATTAAATCAATATTCCGAGCTGTATGAGCAGTATTATATAGTGTTAATGTTGATTGATGGGATGGCTTGTAACAGAAAATGTTGAGAGGAATTGAGAGTTTGAGTCTTAACCCTACCCCTAAAGCTGAATAACAGTACACCATTTTGATACAAAACAATCTGTTTTGTTTTACTGAAATTGGGAAAGACATGTGGATTTCCATATGCATAAAGGAAAATAGGAAGAGAATAATCCTTTCAGCTCTGTTCACACAGTGAATTTAAAGTGTGAGATTTGACTGTGAATAGCCAGATGTTATGTAATACATTCATTCCCAATGCTTTCGGTTTCCACGGTAACCCTCTCTCCGTTAACCCCAGCCCTTAATCCTTTTTCGACGATTATGTCGTTATAGAATGCACTTAGTGCAATGCTTGTTACGTATTATCCTTTAGCATACCTTAAGACCTCCTACCTTATCTAGTCTAGTAAGAGCAGAGAGTTTATCTGATTTAATGAATCCTTCCGAATATCACAGAGTTTGCGATCTATATCTAACTATAATTATTAATTAATATTAATTATTATTAATATTTAGGATTCATCAACTGCAACACATTGCATCAAAAGAGCCCAATTCCAAATGATTTACGACACAGCTAAAGACAAGTAGTTTGCTTAGCCTCAAGACTACAGAGCGCATTATAACAGTATAGACAGCCATGACCCAGTTCTGAATGACAGGTGACAGGTGCGCTAGATATAGACATTTTCCACCATGCAGTTGACTTATAGGAGATGACCTGCAGTAGTTTGACTGCTAGAATGTTTGCTGACTATTGTCAACATCACATCACAGTAAACAGTGATATGATTCGTTGGCTGTGTGTGGGAGCTCCAATTCTGTGTCCTGATGGGATTAGCCTCCATCCCAACAGGGAAATCTAGATAGGCACTAATTGGTTTTAATTTAAATAAAATATGCTATGATTCTGTATCTCATGTGTCGGATCTGCAAAGAGTATCAACATAATGTGATGAATGCAGTTTTAACAGAGTAACGTTTGTTTTGGGAAAGTTTTGCTTAGAAGTATTTTGTTGTTTTTCTAGTTTTTGTTCCTGTTTGGTTGGTTTCTGTCATGTTAGAGGTTGTGCTTACAAACTGGAAAGATTGCCTCTGTGAGGAAGATCAAGAATGAATATAATTGTATTAACCTGAATATCAATCTGAATCTCAATGGTAAATTATAATGCAAATCGAATACTGAATCTACATTTAAACATCAATTTGAATCTGAATCTTTGAATCTCAACAATTAATCAGAAGTCTTAATGAAGTGACCATGACTCCCGTGGGTCTACATGACCCGTAGGTCTCCATCCACTCACCGCTGGAGGCCTCCACAATCCAGCTGGCCGCCCATGCCATGGCCACCCCCAGCACGGCCGTGTAGAGGTATACTTCATACCTGGGGAGCGCTGCCTTGACCCCCATCCTGGTTCACACACACACACACACACACACACACACACAACGCCCTGGGTGGGAAAGGCAAAGGACTCCTGTTGAGGAGTCAATTGATGAGTCAGTTTATATAAACAGATTTAAAAAAGCTGTGGCTGATTAAGTTATTTAGATGTCACTGCAACACTGATGTAAACTTTAGCCATTGTTCCGTATAAAATGTATCTATGTTTTGAATTGTCCACAACATCAAAATGAATCATTATTTGGCTATTAGGCCATTTGGATAACATATCATTTATGATAATGCAATAGGCCTACGCAATAACTTGATTTGATACATGTTTGTTTATCAGTTTGCAAACTGTCATGCTCCAAAACCTGAAACACCACACGTCACGTAGAGTTAATTAGAAGCTGCTCTAACACAAACATACATGGAACAAGGCAACGCTCCATTTTAGACCCAGTGACCGGGGTCTCTTCGCTCAAGTGACGAGGGGCCTAGTCGCAGCAGTGGAGTGACTTTAAAGGACTGCACTGGCTGCACGGAATCGGCACCGTCAGCTGCGGCAACCCTAGCTCCTTCCTATTATAGCCCAGTACAGTCGGCCGGCTGTGCAGCCGGGTTGGGCTGGCAGCTGCAGTGCTATGTGATACCACGTCGACGCACTGAACTCGCTCACATACGCTCCCACAGTGCGCAATTAGCACCAGAATGACCGAGAGAGGTGCATTTATGGACATTTTAGAACGAAAAAGCCTAATTATACCACATATACTAAGGGAAGGACTATATTGCATATTGCATATTATGTCAGATGTAGCCTATGAGCCCACGTACCGGGTTGATCATGGTGTGTCTTTGTATTTGTACAGCTTATTTTTGCCCTGCAGTGGAAGTTGTTGAAGTTGAGTTGGAATAACACATCTCCCCCATTCGATTGATGATGCCTTGCCTTGCATACAAATCAAATGCACCACAATACACACTGGTAGTCTAATAACTGTGTGCAGAACACAATCACTCATTGTCTGTTTTTTTTGTTTTTTTTACCGGGCCTATTCACTTTACATGAGAGATAGCCTACATTAAAAGAAGATGTGTGTTTATTATCTGCTTTCTTTTGTTTTACTAACCTTGTATCCGCTACGTGACGAAATGCGTCCGGAATATTAAAAGAAAGAACACGGGGTGACAGCGGTGGGTGTCTGTAGTTCATCCGGTCTACACAGTGGGCTTCACCGTGCAGCTGCCTGTGATCGCAAGCAGCAAACAGCGAAAGACGCCGCGCGCTCATCGCGAAAAGGGGGGAGGGAGGGATGGGGGGTGTCTTCAAAACTCCACCGCAGCCGTCGCCAGGAGGGGGGTTGAAGGGGGGGATCCTGTAGGTGTCCATCAAGCAGCAGCGAACGGTAGCCTACGGTACCGATGCACAAAACGGTGGTGCTGCTGCTGCTGCTGCTGCTGCTGCTGCTCTGAACGAAAGGAAATGAACTGAGTTGAATATATGTGACTATGTGTGAAGGCATATGTGAAGGCTTATACTGCGTCGTAACACGTCTTCTGCATTCATGAAGGATGTGAATATACTTATAGAATCTAGACTTAGACTTATAGGCTTGTTAACGTTTTTTTCATTAAAGTCTTGAGGCATCTGCATAGGCCTCCATAATCGATATTTGAAACATCAGGAAAGAGCGAGGTGTATGTGTGTGTGTTGTGTGTGTGTGTGTGTGCGTGTGTGTGCGTGTATGTGTGTGTGTGTGTGTGTGTGTGTGTGTGTGTGTGTGTGTGTGTGTGTGTGTGTGTGTGTGTGTGTGTGTGCTGATAATAAACGTGTGTTTGTGTAGTGTGTTCATAGCTGATAGTAACGGAATGGCGGGAGATGCTGTGGTACCTACTCCCTATCGCGAGCATAAATTCTGACGCGTTTAAACTATTCGTCCAATTCACCACTAGAGGGGAGGCGTGCTCTTTAAGAGGTTTACGATTTATAATTGTTACCACATTTTTTTATTTGATCAACTTCAAAACGGAAAGTTTGATTATAACTAGAATTATGTTGGTGTGACATGTTACATTCGGGCCAAACAGTGCAAACAGAGTCAGATAAGCAGGTCGAAGCTGCACCCATCCATCTAGGGCTGTTCATTGTCGTGGAGGAGCTCCGATTCCACAAGGAGACTCCATCCTAGAAACCGCCCCCTCCCACACTGGATGCCCCCGCTTCAGATGGATCTCAAAATACATCAAGCCTCCATGTTGCGCACTGGGCATGTTGGCGCCACAGTGATGATGACCAATTCCTTTGAAAAGTCGCTGCTGTAACATCGATTTGTATTTTTATTTGCATCCTGAGTTAGTTTCGATCGTGCGTTTGGACGATACTATCCCGGATCCTGTTCGCGTGGTTCACGGGGCACGCCGTCACATTTTTCTCTGTGGATTTGAGCTTCACGCAGCTAACCAGGCTAACCCAAGCTAACTCGGAGCCAGTTCAGATTCAGCATCGGACCGTTCGTCACACACACACACACACACACACACACAATACACACACTCGTGTTGGATGAGTGGTCGACCAAGTGCATTCTTTACATCTGTTGACATTAACAGCGGCGACTTTTTTTGGTGGTGTAATGCCCTAAATGCCAACCAGGTCGACCAGGATCCCACCCTCCTCTTCCGACGGTGCTAGCTGCCTGCTGGTTCGCGCCGCCGCCACCACGACGCCTCTGATCGGCCGCTAAGCCTGCTGGCTCTGGGGGCTCGCAGGTTCTCCGCGCCTTTAGACCCACTAGCTTTAACGTTAGCTTGCCCACGAAGCGGGCTCGGCTGCTGGATAAGAAACACATTCAGAACGGTAAAGGAAACACGCATACGTCGCAATGGACCACATGTCCATCATCACCCAGGTTTCCAATCCCAAAGAGGAGGAAATCATCTCGTTCAACCAGGAGAAAGGTAAATAAATAGAGGATGGATCACGTTAGCTGCTGGATGGTAGCTGTTCGAGTTAGCTGACGCCCGCTATCTTGTAGATAATGGGACACACTGATTGCCAGTTTGTCTTTCTAATGCATGCTCGGATCCCAACAATGCACTAGAATAGAAAACGTTATTTGTGGATCGGTCCATTCTTTTCTCCAGCCGGTTCCTGTTCTGTTTCATTTGAGTGATGGTGCCAAGAAGCGTTCATCTCAGTAGTTTACATTCTGTCAACAAAAGCGAATTGGTTGTATACCCAAAGTTAGTAAACATGACTTGCTTTTTAGCAATGTGTTAGATTGGTTGCAAAACTTTATCAAGAAATGTATATACTTTATTAGACACAATGAAATAAGACATGCATGTGCATATCGTAATGAATACGGTACATTTGACAAGACAACTAAAGTTGGACCTTGAAGCTACAAGCATGCACTTCAGCTTGTAAATAGTAACCTATGTTTGGCTTCTTCCATCTTGTGTAATTGTTTTTTTTGTACAAACACATGGCACTAATGGTTATTAATGTAAAACGTGTTTGGCCATCCGCTTTCCAATGAAAACCATGTGAAATGAGATGGGTCGACGCTGCTTTTCTAGAGAAATTACTCAATTCAAATAAACAGTCAACACTTGACACACCATGAGGCACAAAGGAGCATATGTTTTTATTGAAATTCTGTCTAGTTCTGAGTAATGTTGGAAGACATCGCTAGAACCATGAGTTTTTCCCTCAAAAGGGACACTGCATCTCTGTATCATGAACGAATTATGTGAAACATAAACCCTAAATAATCATGGGAGAATTTGATTATTCTTTCACATTGGCCTCTCGATCAACGGTTATAACCATTTGATACTCAAATTCATAATTTTTTTTAATGCTTTTGAAAAGTTTTGTTTTGTCATTTCAAGCCTTATGGTGCCTGAAATGGAAATGTTATTTCAGTTAGAACGTGCTTGTCAGTAAAAGTCCTTGGCTAGACCTTAATGTCTATGCGACTTGTCTGTAATGGCAGGCAGGCATAATTTATTTTCACAGTATTATCATTTATTGAGTATGAGTTAATGATATTAACCTGCCATGAGCAGCAGGAAGGTCATTTGCGGCCGCCCTGGCCCTTTGTCTGCCTTGAAGACTTGCATTCTCTCTCTCGTCAGTCGTCTCTGGTTGCCTGGAATGAGCAGCCCGGATCTGTTTACCTTTCCTCAACAGTATGGGCTCAGAATGGCTGTTTGGAGGACAGAACAAGACCTGTGTTGACACATAATCGATATTTATCATTTGAGCAGCATCTGAAATTCCTCTGTGTGGACAAACATTAGCGACTTGGATAGCAGTTGTTGTAATGTGACTGCGATGAGTATCTTTTGTGTTTTAATTATTATATCGGTGGGAGATTTTACGATATCCCAGTAAAACCGGTCTTAGACTCGTATTGTTATCAGTGCATCCCTTGCAGTAATTATAAAAGTCTGATTTATATTTGTGAGGCTTATGCCTAGAGAAATATGAGAGCGCAACCTATATAGCTTTCTAGGAACATTGTTGGTATAGTCCAAAACTAGTGATGCACTGATATAGAAATTCTGGGCTGATACCGATATTTCAAAATTGACCGATAGAATATTTTTATTGCCATTATTTTTTTTATATACCTTTTAGGGATGAGCATGAGTAGTAAATTCCAAACTCGAGGGATCGAAGGAATTCCTTAAGGATTAATCGATTACTCGTTTAACTATTTATTTTTAGAAACGCATCTGCAGCGGGAATAGGCCTAATATTTCTCTGCGTGTATTCAGTCTGTATAAAGGAGATCACGGAACCCCTGGTCCTCCACAAAACTCAGAGACCGCATCCCTTTTTACACTTCCAAGCCGGTTAGGT
Organism: Gadiculus argenteus; assembly: GCA_900302595.1. NCBI lineage: Eukaryota > Metazoa > Chordata > Actinopteri > Gadiformes > Gadidae > Gadiculus > Gadiculus argenteus. Next base: position 5,319 of record OMLJ01121088.1, on the reverse strand, counting down.
CGCAATTTCACCGTCTTATCTCAAGTTGTCTGTGTGTTCGCCTTGCAGGCTTTCTTGGCTCACAGGTCGGGGCTGCGCACAGAGACTAGACGTCTTTAGAATAATTTGCATACTCCCGAATGTTTTTATGAATGAAGACACCCGTATGCAAGAATGAGTTCACGTTCAGTGTAGGCTTCAAACGCGATTAACTATTTACAAGTGAACAAACGCCAGCATATTCTTCATTTTGCTGACCACTTGTTTTTTATTCAGACCAAAGCCTCGTAAGGACAGTTCCTCTGCGTCTTTCTTGTAGATCGCAGCATCTTTCAACATCTTTGTTTAGTGCATTAAACCACAGCTCTCTCTCTTCTCTCCATGGCCGCGATTACAGCTGCGTCTTGCGGCGGTGAATAGGGGCAGATGAGATTCGATATGTGTTCGATTCGATATAAGTTTTTGCACGATGTACCACCTCTCAATTTGTGCCTGACATGTTTTGCACTGGGCAAACCGGCTATTTTCCTCCAACACTGTAAATTACTCCCACACCACCCCCACATCACGACATTGTTTTCTCTTTTATTTGAAAACAAACTACACGTGAAGTTGCGCATGTCATGGTCTCTGCTGCCCCCTATTGACCGTTTTCAGATCTGCACTCTCAGAATCGGTTGGCCGTTGGCGACGCTTATCAACGCTTTAGTTATGGTTAGCAAATTTGAAACTATCGGCCACATTTATCGGCCGTTTCTCAGATGACCAATGGCAGCAAAAAATGCCCATATCGGCCGATACCGATAGCCTGCCGATGTATCGGTGCATCACTATCCAAAACAAAATTGAGATTGTGTTTTTTCTTTCTTGAATGCTTGTCTAAACAGAGTACTTGTGTTCGTACTCCGAGCAAATTAAAGTTGTTATTGAATCATCTGTTTGCCGTTTTGAAGTCGGACAGCTTCTCCCTTGGGAAATACTGTGAGGTAAATGCCACCATTGTTTAAGAAGTGGTATGTCTGCAAGGTTTGTTAAAGATCCAGGCTGGTCATACAGAGGCCTGTGAAGTAGCCCATGGAAAAGTGAAGGACACATTCACAGGCTGAAACTAATTAAATTGACAGAAATGGATCCGATCCGATTTTATTTGAAGAACCATCGATACATTATGGTTCAAAATAAATATTACAAGTATGGAGCATTTCAAATTCATATAACGTTTGAATGTTTTGAAGTATGACCTGAGTTGATCATCTTGGCAGACAATTGAAGACAGGATTTCTGGGTTCTGCCACCTTGTAAACAATTACACATTCTCGGTACATAATAATAATAATTAACATCATTAAATTAATTAACATTGAGAATAATCGTAAGGCGCAGCCTTACATTTTTATAAATGTCTTGAAGTCCCCAAAGTAAATGTGAGAATAAGTTATGGAGCATAAAACCCAACAGTCAGTCCTTGGTTGTGGTCTCCCATAACTCAACACACCTCTTTCCCACTATGCTGGATCTCCCAGCTGCTGCCTTGGGGGTGGTTTTACAGGTAGGCTAGAATTGCTTGAAATGGCTCCAGGTTGTCTGGACAGAAATTGACCACCTTTGCCCCCACCCCCCTTATGTGTACCTCTGCTGGTTTTCCTCCAACACGTGTCACTCTCTGACACTGTTTAGGCTGCGTGCCCTACAATACTAAATATAGACTCTCTCCCCCTTTCTCTCCCTCTTTCCCCCTCTCTCTGTCTTGCTCTGGCTGAGGTCGCTCATGGTTTAACTATTTAGTAAAGACATGTAATGACAGAAATGACAGCTGTGCATCTGTTGTTTCTTTTAGATTATTTAAGTTCTTCAGAAGAAGTTGGGTGGTTCTGGTGTGGAGTTGTGAGGAGTATGCTCCTTAGGATGAGAAATGGCAGTTGGAGGAGCAGGGGTGTTGGTGGCCCCGGTTGGTGGTGCTGTTGGTTATTTATAGCCGTTACTCCATCTAACTAAGCTGTTGGCCGGGACCTTTATGTAGGCAGTGAGTTGAATGAGCTCGGCTTACATGATCCCATCAGAACCAGAATGGTCCGGCACCACTGGAACCCACAGCCTTTCCAATACTATGTGGGGTGTGTGGGCGTTATAAAAGTAATTTAATACTTTTTATTTTGTCCCTACTTTAAGGGTAACCCAAAAAGTTTCATATTGGATAGGAATGTTGAAATGTAGTGCAAGTAATATTATAACTGAGAAATGCATGTGATATTGTCAAATGTCTCACTTTCATAATGTCTCACTATTATAATGTCTCACTGACTTTCAGATTTCTTGATATTCTTTACTTTACCTATCATTTGTTGACAATGTTTCAATGCTGAATAGGGTAACTTGATGGGCAGGTAAGTAACTTTATTTCCATTACGTTTCACACGAAGAAGAGAAAACAAAACTAGGGGAACATTTACACAAAACCCCCCCCCAAAAAACTGTTTAATGGCCTCCAGTACTAAACTACTCCTAAACTATGTGTTATAGTCCCGTCTGTTAGAATGCAGGCAGTGGAAGGAGGGAGGTGTGTCAAACTTTTCACACCTATTTTTATCCTTTTATGCCGTACCAAGTTACCCATTGAACCTTGACCCCTTCTGACCTGCTGGACAATCCCATGACTGGGCGTCCAAACATGACGTTTCCTCCTCTACCACAGTAGTCTCTACCCTTAATATTACATATACCGTAAATCCTCTAATAGAGGCCCTTTTCTCTTTTCTCTCCACTTGCCCATTCACTGTGATGGAAAGATCAGAAATTGGAATAAAGATCTGAGCGCTATTGACTACGGTATCATATCGGCCTAACGGCGCCCCGGTGCACAGCAGCCGCGTACGAGGGGAGGGAGAGCGGGGCGAGAGCGGGGCGCTCCCCGCTCTCAGCGGAGCTCAGCGGGTTCAGCGGAGCAGTCCGCTCCGTCCCCCATCAACCGAAAATGGCCCCGGATTTGGTGTCAGAAATATGGTCATCAAGTTATCTGCAGCATATTCCATCACATTCTCTTTGAACTCGATCCGCAGCTGCCGGTAAACAACGATAGTCTGTGACTGAAGTCTCACAGACTCAGGAGTCAGAGCGAGGGCGCTGACATGACCATATATGGCTTATAGTACGGTATATTAAGTGCTCTGGTGGCTTTCTAATGAGCCAAACAGTCTCATCTGTATATTTTTGCATTAAATTAGACATTTAATAATACGGTAATAATAATTAGACCTTTATTTGACTCCGCCCACCGCGAGACCCGGCCAATAATAGGGGCCGGCCTGTAATTGATTGTAATTGACGATATATATATATATATATATATATTATTTTTTTATTTTTTTTTTCCCTGTGTGTGTGTAGGACTGGAGGATCCACCTGGACCAGATGCATCAGCACCGGGACGGCATCACAGCCTCACTGAAGGAGACCAAGGTGGGTCATAACCTTTGACCCCAGGAGACACCCCCTCCCCATGGGTTAGGGTTAGAGGTCCACAGGCGTCTTCCTGACCTGTCCACCTGTATGTTTGTGGAGTACGGCTCCCCTGGTGGCCAGTGGAGGGATCGCACATGTTTCTGCGCTCCATCTGGAGAGCAGTGCTGTGTTCCAACATCCATACTTCCATGAGTACACTTAAACGTAGTACACTATTCCAGAGACACTATAAAGGAGGAGACACATCACTGAAAAAATCCCCATTGAAATGCATGGGGAGACTTCGTACGCCAAGATGGCAGTTGTTTGCACACCGCCTCTTCCGGTGCCGTTGTTCCAATCATGTTGCAGGTGACGCGGTCACGCTTTTTGCGACACTTGGAATTTATTTTCAATCAGGAGGGAATAACCAGCAGCTGGAGTCAATACCAACTCAGATACAGGCATGGTTAAAGTTAAGTTTTTCATCTCTTACATTATCCAAAATTGCGACATGATCTCGGACAGCTGACTGTGAGCGATGACGACTTGCTGTCCGTGCCGGTGTTGTTATGCCGTAAATGAAAACTGTCGTGAAGCATTGCGCATGCGCAGTCCAAGATTACATGTAAGAAAAAGGGCTTTTAAAGCATTAATTTGATACAAAACCACCAAACCGTTTCAGCGATTTTAGTCTGTTTTTCATCGTGATTTCAACCATGTATTTTTTATGCCCCTTAGACCTCGGAAAATGGAGATACAGCTCTCTCCCCAGTCATTTAGATAGGGCCCTGGTCTTGTTAAGCCCAAATAGCTGCCCGAGAGGCGCTTCCAATATGGCTGCGAGTGAGGGGACTTGCCTAGAAGGACTATTCGCACTCACTGAGTGCGCTGATTTTCAGATGTCAGTGTTGTTCCAAATCAAATACTCGAATACTGGTACACTAACCTGAAATTACGAATTGCGACTGCCATCGCAGCTCCTCCCCCGCAATAAACATCCCGCTTTGAATTGTCAACTCTTTACGCATAGTAGCTATAAAAAGCTATAAAAACTACAAAATGACTCCATTAATGCAGGCTAATCCATTAATCTGTAAAATGTGCCGACGTTGTTCTCAGCCTGGCACCGCCTCTTCCGCTACGTAGCTAATATGGCTGCCCTTGAGTACGAGAAGTGTGCATCGATCCACACTTCGCAGTTTGACTGTTTTGAGTACACCATCCGGGTCCTTTCAGTACACTTTTTTTCGCCCAATTTGAATTGGAACGCCCTACGTACTCAAACTAATTATAGTGAGTACGGCACTGGTGTTGTGTTTTTGTTAGGACCGACACGTTGTGTTGTCGAGGGAGGACAGGACCAGAAGATTTCAGGTTCAGCTGTAACCATCGCGCACACACAAGGAAACGTCCTGTAAATCCAAATGAATCACTGAATCACCTTTACAACCATACTACATACAACACAGACAACACTAACATTACTTTAGCGCCCAGGCAATTATAGCTAGCGCAACTGCAAGCGGGCTCAGAATCCTGCTCTTTAATTTCTGGCGCCACCCGATGGACCGGCAGTGTGGAACTGGAGAGCAAGGATTCCTTTGATCGTCTCCTCACTCAACCACTTTCATGTATGATCGGGCCGTGTGTGTGTGTGTGTGTGTGTGTGTGTGTGTGTGTGTGTGTGTGTGTGTGTGTGTGTGTGTGTGTGTGTGTGTGTGTGTGTGTGTGTGTGTGTGTGGGGATGAGTGTGTGTGTGTGTGTGTGTGTGTGTGTGTGTGTGTGTGTGTGTGTGTGTGTGTGTGTGTGTGTGTGTGTGTGTAGTGTGTATGTATGTGGAAAGCATGGTTGCCTGTGTCTGTTAGTTTGTGTGAGTCAGTGCGCATGTGTGTGTGTGTT
>OMLJ01121087.1:0-11450 GCA_900302595.1 Gadiculus argenteus | reverse complement strand
TGTACGCACATGCATGTCGGCCATTCAGGAGTCGGCCACTCCTGAATGGCCGTCGAGTTATCCCAATCCAGAAGGTGGCGCCATTAGTATATCAATGTTTCTCCCTGAAAACTGCAGCGCCTTAAAAGTAAGCTACGGTATACCAATACACACATATCCACCACCCCAGTGTTAATAATAATAATAATAATAATAATAATAATAATAATAATAATAATAATAATAATAATAATAATAATAATAATTTAAAAAGACATTCTTTATTAAAAGTAGGCAACATGTGCAAATCGTGCAGGGAAATACTTGGGCTATGTTCTTAGTGGCTCACATATTCATGAAAATGTTCATTTAAAGGGGTTCATTCATCCACGTATCCGATTTCCCTAAAAGCCTTGCCCTTTACCTCTTTCCAGATTCTGAAAACATTCACAAAAGCTAACATTTTGTCATTTCTTTGCCGCTTGCGACAATATCTTTTTAATCAGCGTTCATTGTTTTTTTGAATACATTTTTTGTTTGTTTTTATCTCTACTTTTCCTTCATGTTGAATGAAAGCCACCTGACGCACATGCCAAGGCCAGGCAAACAGTCCAAATGCGTTTATCTTCAAATTCCCACTGTTGTCTAACATAAAACACTTTCATTATCTTAATTACCTTAAACCCCTTAATTATCGCCATTATTCGTTGAAGAAATAAAAACTATGAACATCTTAATGTTGCTTGGCTTGGGCTTACTTCTCACTCGCTCGTTGGTTTTGGACCAGCAACGTAACTTTAGTTACGCAGTGATCTCAGGGGGGTTGTTCTACAAAGCGTGGCCAAACTCAGGACCACCACAGACCTCAGTCTCCATGGCGACGAGAGGAGCGTTCCAACTTCTGCTCGAAGAGTTTCAAACGGATGCCGGACTGGTTCGCTGCTGTTTGTGCTGTTTTGCTTTAACTTGTGTGCAACATTGACTTCTTATGTTTGCAATGGCGACCTAATGAAACACTTGATTATGGACGTTCCTGGACCGCAGAGAATACATTTAAATGTGTTTTTGATGTTCATGGTAAGTTAACCTTTTGTTGTGAGTTATTAGTCTTTTTTTTAATTTGTAAACAATTTACTTTACTTTGGTAACGTTAACAGATGCAAAAGGGTTAGGGTTAGGACCCCTTTTTTGAGGGTTAGGGGTTAGGGTTAGGGTTAGGACCCCTTTTTTGAGGGTTAGGGTTAGGGTTAGGACCCCTTTTTTTAAAAAGGGTCCTATGTTCCCATACACATACATGTCGGGGAACATAGGACCCTTTTTGGGAAAAGCAGGGAACATAGGACCCTTTTTAAAAAATAGGTTCCTATGTTCCCCAGTCTCATACAAAGAGGGGAACATAGGACCCGGGGAACATAGACCGTCCAGGGAATCTAAAGTAGGCCTATGAATAAATACCACAACACATAGAGACATAATGCAAAGAGTTAATTTTCAATGAGGGAAAGCAACAAAAAAATGCATTCCCATCTCATGCCAAGCAAGTTTGACACACTAAACTTCAGCCATCCATATATTATTTGAGAGACTTCGAGTGAGTCTGTGTGCATCATTATCAAATGTTTCTGTATTCTGCTTCAGATGCTTGGGTACACATGGTGTATTGGCCCTCCGTCTACCAGCGGATTAGATGGGACTGGTGGGAGAAGGCAGCGGGCTGGGCAGGTTCGTGCTCACCCCTCCTGGTACAGCAGCAGCACCAGCCAAACGACTGCGCTTCAGGATGCTCTGGTGCAACATCAGTCCCCTGGCCGTCGGCAAAGACCGATGCCTCTCGTTCAGCCTGTGTATTCATTCCAGGTTACAGAAGACACCGAACCAGGTCACTGTTTACTAAAGGCCCAAAAAATTGCAATAATACTGTGATGATGATGAAATGAAAAAGCTTTAATACAAGTTTCTAGACTAAAGCAGAACCACTGAACTAGCATTTAAATGAAAGCTTTCTGTAGTCACTGCAGCCACCCATGCTAAGAATGCATGCACTCATGTTATTGTAAGATGCTTTGGTTCCAAAATCTCCAGCAAATTACAAATATAACACTTTGTTGTACAACATTGTGTTGTATTAGACCCAAGCATGCTGTGTGTGTCCCTGAATGTTTACAGGAGCGGTAGTGGGAAGGCTGCAGGAAGTGTACCGGGAGAACCCAAGGCCAGTCACGTACTCTGTGCTGGTGGACGACGGAGACAAACTGTTTCTGTTGAACCGGCTCTCTGGGGACTTCCTATTGTCCCGCGGCCTGGATTTTGAGACGCAGAAATTCTACATTCTCACGGTGGGGGTCCAGGAAGAGGGGGGTCCGCTATCAGATGTCAGGGTTTACTTCAACGTTCTAGACGTCAACGACAACCCCCCAGAGTTTAAACCGGACACCTACTCTGCTTCGCTGCCCGAGGACGCGGCCACTGGGACCTGCTTTCTTTTCCTAAATGTCCACGATAATGACGCAGGTGAGCGGGGAGGACAGTGCAGCTCAAACGTTCAAAATGTTAATCACTTAACCTGGGACGCCCGTGGCATTTGAAAAATAAATAAAGTTCCACTGTGACATTTACTAATCAGGACACGCTTTCATCCAAATGGAGATGCAGTGTTCCAGATTGTCATTGATGGGCTGATAGGTTGGGAATCTGACCCAAAGATTCCTATAGATTGTTACTGGGGTTAAAAACAGGCACCTTTTTTGGCTGGGAGACACCCTAATCGCCACACTATCCATCCCTGATGGTTTCGATATAGAATGTGACACACGCAGAATCTCACTTGAAGGGAATTCTTCATCATGCCTATACACCTTGTGTGATGGCATAATTATTATTTTGCCTTACACAGCAAGGTAAAATAATTAAAATCAAACCACAAGGGGGGAAATATATACACTATCAGATGATGAGGCCAAAAGGTGGAAGGGGAAGGTAGGGAACATTTCGATGTAGGTTAAACTATAATATACACACAACACACAAAGCATCCTAGGTTGCCTGAGACCCACAACACAGAGAGGTTCCCACTGTTTCAGCCAGTAGAGGAATCATATATACATATATATATATATATACTAGCTTTTTGAAGGTTTAATAAATCTATAACTGTAATAAATATGTAACTGGATCTCAGGGTCAGGGTCATTATACAAAAAAAATACATAAAAGCTTGTTTTATGAGTATGTTAAACTTTCTCATTTCTTTTTGTGATGTCCTTGCTGTTTTTCCTTCTTTTTATCTCACTTCTAGATGAGAATAGTAAGTTGGACCTTCAAATTTGTGCTGGGGATGATGAGCATGTGTTCTCTTTGGATCCCGCTGGCAGATTATGCCTGAACAGTGAGCTAGACAGAGAGACGGAACCCTCCTACAATCTGACGGTGACAGCCAGTGACCGTCCACAGATCTCTTCTCAGCGATTCACCAGCACAGCGCAGGTTGTCATCTTAGTTCATGACATAAATGACAACCCCCCCGTCTTCACATCCACCCAGAGTGTTTCTATTCCAGAGGATTCTGCCCTCCACATGCTCATTACCACCATCCACGCGGAGGATGCAGACTCAGGGTCCAACGGAGAAGTGCTCTACTATTTAAACGACTCGACCTCCAGCATTTGGGTCAGCGTTCACAACACGAGCGGACACGTGCATCTGCAGCAGCAGCTGGACAGGGAAAGGGATGAGGCCTTCACCGTGGCCATAACGGCCGTTGATAAGGGCTCCCCGCAGATGGCGAGCACTATGAACCTCACCGTGCACATCGAGGATGTGAATGACCACCGTCCAGAGTTCCCACAGAGGTCCTACAGCCTGTCTGTGAGAGAGGACATACCCAGGGGCAGCAGCGTATTCCGGGCTCAGGCTTGGGATGCGGACCTGGGTGCCAACGGGGAAGTGCGGTACACCCTTTCCCAGACAAGTCCTTTTGCGGTTGACGCAGTCCGGGGAGTCGTCATAGTGATGGAGGAGCTGGACAGGGAGAGGCAATCCAATTACACACTAACTGTGCTGGCTGGAGACAGAGGCAGCCCGCCAAGATCTTCTGCTGCTTTCATAGGCATCACTGTCTCGGACGTCAATGATTTCACACCTGTCTTTTCCCCAGCGATACAGACAGTACATGTCATGGAGAATGAGGAGGACCTCTCTCAGTTCATTCAGTTGGTAATGCAGTCTGAAACACAGAGTAACCTTAATACACATACTTTTAATGTCATTTTGGTTTTACAGTTATTGCGTTTTTGTTCTTTTGAATCAGATTTCTGCATGGGATGAAGATGCAGGCATCAATAGTCAGCTCACGTATTTGACACAAAGTGGAAATGAAGAGCGTTTGTTCTCTCTCTCGCCCAATGGCACCTTCCATGTCTTAAACATCCTGGACAGGGAGAAACAACAACGGTACATCCTAAGTATTATAGCTGTTGATGCAGGTAATTGATAATGTCAGCCATTCTTTATCCTACAAATTGGAATTTGTAGAATTTGGAAAATGTACAAAACTGATAAATAAGTGGCCCAACCAAGATTATTCATAATGTTTGTTTCCTTGTCACTTCAAGGCTGGCCAGCTTTAACTGGGACTCTAACGATAGAGGTGGTAGTCGATGATGAGAATGATAACAGACCCCAGTTTCATGAGGATGTCTACAACACCATTGTTTCAGAGGATAGCCCGGCAGGCACTGTGTTTGCCATCATCACTGCGACGGATCTAGATCAAGGTGTCAATGGAGAAATAAGGTAAAGCACTTCATAATGTTTTTGTGATTTGATTACTACCTGCTAACACCAATGGTTAACCCCTCTATAAAAGGGGAACGATTGTAGCGCCAAGGGGGTTTGACTGTTCCACAACCTGCAGGCATCCTTGAGCAAGATGCCCTAACCCCCGTCTGATCCTTAATAACATTATAATTGTTAGTCACGGATACGTTTTGACAAAGCTTTGAAAATGTATGACAATGGACTGATATTGTGTATTTGCTATATAATATGACATCTATAGGTTCTCCATCGTGGGGCCAGATTCACCTTTCTCCATTGAAGAAACATCTGGAGAGCTGTCCACCACTGATGTTCTGGACCGAGAGACAGTTGCCTTCTACAACTTGACTGTCGTCTGCAGCGATAAGCATTCTACCCATCCTTTGTCCAGCTCAGTGCTTGTAAACGTACTCGTTGGTGATGTGAATGACCACTGGCCCCAGTTCAGAAACAGTCCTTATGTGGCCCATGTACCTACTGCCATGGATCCAGGTGAGACCATGAACATGTCCCAGTTCATGTTAATTAATTATTTATTTATTTATTGTTTGTTGGATTGTATTTCTTTTTGGGACTTAAATTCTTCATGTCCTTACTGCGTTTGTAGAATAACAAACAGAATTTATGGTATTAGATTTCAATTTGGCTGTCTTTACAGTTTTTCACCGATGTCTTAATTGTGTCTTTCAGAATCTGTGGTTTGTACGGTGAGAGCAACAGATGAGGACACTGAGATGAATGCAGAACTCAAGTTTTCTTTATATCGACCAAGCGTGGATGTGTTTACGATCAACCCACACAGCGGGACCGTGTTCACGTCAGGTTTTCTCACAGGACAGGAAGGCCTAACGATTGATGTACATGTCGAAGATAGCGGAGAAGTTCCACATTTTGACATCACCACTATCAGTGTAATATTTCACAATGGCTCAGAATTCCCAGTGGTCAATGTTGACATTGTTAGAAAATCCCTTTTTGAAGATGCACCAGTTGGAACAGTGGTGGCAATTGTCAATGCATCAAGTCCAAGGCCAGAGCCATTTTACTTTTACCTTGCCTCTGGAGACAATGAAGAGATTTTTCAAATGGACGAATCAACTGGTGAGTTAACCGTACAGAACCCATTGGATTATGAAAACAAGAAGGGTTTTACGTTGTTGGTAGAAGCGAGAGACTCTGGATCCCCACCATTCTCATCTTTTGCAGAATTCCACGTAAATATCAGCGATGTGAACGATAACTTTCCACAGTTCATGCAAAGTGAGTTCCAGTGTGACATCTTTGAGAATTTGCAGCCAATATGGGTTTGCGATGTTCTTGCCATTGATGCAGACTCTGGAAGTTATGGTATGGTGCACTACAGGATTGTGAAGGGAAACCCTGACAGCCACTTCATCATTGATTCTGAGACTGGTGAACTGAGCACCACCTTAAGTTTAGATCGAGAGGATATTGCAGATTACAGTTTGACGGTTGAGGCAACAGACCAAGATAACCCTCTTCACAGGGCGAGAGCAACTGTGATTGTCATTGTTTTGGACAGAAACGACCACGCACCTCGTTTTTCCCAGATTTTTAGGGCAGAAATACCAGAGGACGCTCCTATTGGGCACCCAGTTGTACAAGTTATCTCGGCTGATGATGACATTGATGCTGAGATTACTTTTTCAATAATCCAACATAATTACATCCCTTTCAGCATTGATAACACCAATGGCCTCATAACTGTCATGGGGCTCCTTGACAGAGAGGAACAGGACCATTATATAGTGCGAGTTAATGCAAATGATTCTGCATGGAGCATAAGCACTGATGTCACTATAGTCATATTAGATGTCAATGACAACAAACCGGTGTTTTCACATACCGCCCCCACTGTAATCTTACCAGAAACAAAAGCTCAAGAGGAGTTTGTGTTTCGATTAATTGCAACAGATGCAGACACAGGGAAAAACAGTGAGGTTGTGTATACAATTGAACCCCCAGTTGACCACTTCTGGGTCAATGCCACTTCAGGGGAAATTTATACCACCCAGCTAATGGCTTTACATCATTCTCCCTTTGAGGTTTTTCATTTAACAGTTTTTGGATACGATTGCGGAATAATGTCATTATTTTCTAGCACCACTGTAACAGTAAGATTAGTGCCGTATAACTACCATCCACCCACCTTTCTGCCTTCACCCTCAAAAGTGTTCATACCCTTTGACCTGCCAATAGGAACTGAGGTGGTTCAGTTTTCAGCAGTAGATGAAGACTCTAATGAGATTGAGTATGGTATAAAGAATGGAAAGGCCTCAGATTGGTTTTGGATTAAGGCTGATATTGGAAAAATAACACTAAATGGAAGTCTGAGGGAACATCTCAGTGAAGTTTGGACATTGTCAGTTACTGCCAAAGATAGCGGATACCCTCCTTTGACCTCACAGGTTGAAATCACTTTTGAAATTATTGATAGGAATCACTTCTCACCAAACTTTGCAGAACCAGTTGCTGTATTTTCCATTCTTGAGGATTTACCTGTAGGTTCCGTTATCGGAGAAATACAAGCAGAGGATGAAGATTATGGTGCCAATGGTGTGGTCACATATTCCATTAGACAAGAACTTGAATATTTACCATTCTCCCTGGGGAAGAGTTCGGCTTTGCTATCAGTGATCCGAGAGCTGGACTTTGAGAAGCAACGGCTGTATCGTTTTCAAATAGAAGCTGTCGATGGAGGTTGGTCATCGAAGACAGGGATGACAAACATTACTGTGAATATTGTTGATGTGAATGACAATCCTCCAGCATTTGGAGCATTGGAGTACATTGCCTCAGTACCAGAAAACTCTGAAATTGGAACGATTGTCTTCATTGCAAAGGCCATGGATCCTGACTCAACAACAAATGCACAGATAACCTACAGTCTAATCTCTGGTGATGTGGAGAGGTTCTCAGTTGACTCAGTAAATGGCACCATCACCACTGCAGACGTCTTTGATTATGAACGGGAGCAGATCTTTGATGTCACGGTCAAAGCGTCTGACATGGGAGCACATGCGTTGTTCAGTGTGGCGCATGTTGTCATCAACATCCTTGATATCAACGAGTTTATCCCGACATTCAGAACCAAAGAATATGACTTTTCGGTATTTGCACATGATCCTATAGGAACTAGTGTAGGCAAAGTCACAGCAAATGATTTAGATCAAGGCCAAGAGGGTGAGATTTTCTATTTATTGTTAGGCCTAAACCAAAACTTGGGATTTGAGATTGACCAACATTCTGGAGAAATATATACCACTGGCAGTTTGAGGATGCATGGAAACAACCCTGCAGTTCTAACAGTTTTGGCAAAGAACCGAGGCATTATCAGCGGCACCAATGTAGACGAAGGTTCAGTCCGGATCAACATCATAGAAATTAATAATGCACCTGAGTTCACTCCCGCTATCTACTCGATCAATGTCAGGGAAAACATTGCCATTGATACATCTATAGTTAGACTGAGTGCCGTGGATCAGGACTCAATCTGGTACTGGAGCCAGTTCTTCTTTAGCATTGAGCATGGCAACATTAACACAGCTTTTGCCATTCATCCCCTCAGTGGTGTTATTTCAGTACACTCACCACTAGATAGGGAACAGTGGGCTCATTATAACCTCTCTGTCACGGCCACTGATAAAGGTACTCCCCCTGCCACTGGGACCGCTAATGTCCTTGTGACTGTTGATGACATCAATGACAACGCCCCAATACTGGGGGTCACCCAGGCTCAGGTGAAGGAAAACCAGCCTCAGGGAACCATAGTGGCAAGGTTAAATGCATCTGATTTGGATTTGCCACCAAATCAAGGGCCCTTCACCTTTTGGGTTGTGAAGCCTATGATGGGCAGTGCATTTTCTCTAACAGCCGATGGAGTTTTATTTACCACAAGGTCTCTGGATCGTGAAGTCTACTCTGTATATCATGTAGCTGTGGCTGTAAGGGATGGTGGGACCCCCCCTCTGACATCTACTACAGTGTTTCACATCAGTGTTCTGGACGGAAATGACAACCCTTACCTGCAGCGGAGTATCCATATCGAAGTCAAGTATTACGGCAGTTCTTTCCAAGGAGGTCGGATTGGTCATGTCAATCTACAGGGAGATGAGGAGGCCCATACGTTTAACTGCAGCATCAAAACCGGGCGTTCAAATATGTTTGACATCCCATACGGCACGTGTGAACTATGGTCTGCTCCTTTTCAAGGGGAGGCAACCTATAACATCACCATCGAAGCAACAGACCTGTTCCACTTCCCGGTCAACCACAGTGTCTATGTGAGCTACAAAGGGTTTACAAATGCTTCCATGGACAGTTGTATACTCTTCTATGTGTCATCCTCTTCGATACATGAGTTCTTAACTCACAAGTATTTGAGGTTTGTGAAAGCTCTGGATAGTCTTTTTAACCTACAAGCATCCAAAACCCACGTGTTTGGAATCAAGGTGCTGGAGACCGAAATACTTTTGTTGGCCGCTGTCAAGAGCTACAACGGTCAGTACCTCAGCCGAGAGCTGGCCAGTGGTATTTCAACAGGTCACAGGAAGGTGCTAGAGGCTCAAACCAACGTCACAATAGCTCACATCACCAGTGATCCTTGTCTGACCGTCCCATGTCAAAATGGCGCCACATGTGGCAAAAACATTCACATCGGCCCAAACGTTGCTGTGCTCGAAAGCTCAACAGTCATTTTTGCATCACCACAGATGGAAATATTTAACTGCACCTGTTCGGCAGGCTTCACTGGGACACTGTGTGAGGCAGACATTGATGAATGTGAAAGCAACCCCTGTAGAAATGAAGGCACCTGTGTGAACAACCATGGGGGATTCTATTGCCACTGCCAGAACGGATTCTTTGGGCCTTTCTGTGCCACTGATTTTGATGAATGCCCCACGAACATGTGCCACAATGGGGGCACCTGTGTTAAAGCTCCAGATGGCTTCCACTGCCTTTGTGATGCTGGATATAAAGGTATTTGATATGTATATTGTTGAGATATATTTATTTATTTAGCATTAAAACAATTATTATGTGAGAACTTATGATGCCAAAGCTTTGTTTATTTATTTACAGGGGACGCTTGTGAGCAGTTGGTTGACCACTGTGAATCAGGACCCTGTATCCAGGGCAAGTGTATCAATTCTCTGATGGGATTTCTCTGTCAATGTCCCTTTGGTAAGAATATGCCACTTTTGAATGTAGAATGTAGTCCATAACCTTCTGCACAACACTTGATATTTTATTTAAACTTAATAAAACTATATTGTAAAAATTATAAATTAAAATAGACTCAATCAAATCCGACAATATATCTTAAAAATCTGCTTGATTGATATGTTCATCTGATATTTCGTATTCTAAATCCTATTAATAATTTACTTAGCGTTTACTTTTTTTCCTATTTTCTTCCACTGCGTTGTAAAATATGACAAGAAAACAGACCATTTGAGCTATTCTTATTAGCTGCTTAATACTCTTGCTTGAATAACTGAATATCATTTCACCCAAATAAAGCGACAACTACCCTTCTGTTTTAAAGCCCACTGTGTTTTTGTTGTGCTCGGCGTAAAGGCGTCAGTGGGGTGCACTGTGAGCAGGACAGCATTGGCTTTGAGGAGCTGTCCTTCATGGAGTTCCCACCACTGGATCCCAGGAGTAACCTGATCTCTCTTGAAGTGGCCACCATGCAGCAGAACTGCCTGCTCCTGTATAACCCTGGGGGGACCTCTTACCAGGACTTTATGGCGCTGGAGTTGGTGGAAGGGAGGGTTCGCCTTTCTTTTGACCTGGGAGCGGGGCCCGTCAGGCTGGAGACAGGGAAGAGAGTAGCGGACGGCCTCTTTCACAGCATCACCTCCAAAATGATCGGCAATGTAATCTTCACACACAGACACACACGCACGCATGCACACACACAGAAATGTATTGTGGTAACCCGACTTGGCTAACGGTCGCTCACGGCACAAATGGAGAGTCTATGGTGGGTCCAAAGCCACAAAGGCGGTTTTATTACAAGGGTAACAGGAATTACCAAAGGTGACAGGGGTTCAAAGGAGATCCTACAAGGAGCTATCGGAACTCGACATGCGGCCGCCGTGCGGTTAGCATCGGGGATAGGGCTCCTTCTCTCGTCCTCGTGCGTTCCTCTTCCATCCGACTGTCCCCCTTCCTGGTGTGGTCGGCCGCCTTTTATCCCTGCGTCTCCTAGAGCGCAGGTGTGGGGAATTCTGCTGATTGCCCTCGGCCTCATTGTCGCCGGCTGGTGGCCAGCGACGGTATATCCCGTTCTCGACACGACCGAATAAGGGGCGTGTCAAGGTCGGGTTGCCACAATATATATATATATATAGGTAGTATATATATATAATCTAGTTAGTGTTATAGGATATGAACAGGCTCATGGGGACGGCCGGCCTGTTAAATGAACAGACAGACAATCACACAGATTATAACAACACACAGATTATAATCACACAGATTATAATAACACACAGATTATAATCACACACAGATTATAATAACACACAGATTATAATCACACACAGATTATAATAACACACAGATTATAATAACACACAGATTATAATCACACACAGATTATAATAACACACAGATTATAATAACAC
>OMLJ01121086.1:0-45767 GCA_900302595.1 Gadiculus argenteus | reverse complement strand
CGTTTGATTAAGTGAGGAAAGATGAGGATTGGAAAGGATTGTAAAGTGGAGATATTGAAAAGATACCCACCATGTTGAATCGGACTGGTGAAAGAGAACACGGGAAGTTATTACCGGAAGTTTATAGCTGGAAATAAGACACGTCACCAAATACAACAGCGCTCTCTAGTGGTGGGGGTCTGCACGCCATACAGCCACGGTTTACTGGGAGTAATAATGTACATGTGTTTTCAATAGACTTTGTACATAAGCTACGAAATATCAATGTGTCTTCAACTGGTTTACATTTGCAGGCATGGGTTTTAATTGAAACAGACGAACGAAAACAAAGCGAAAAATATGCGTATTAGGCCTACAGGTCAAAATCTTACCGTAATCGCGAATATAAATCGAATAAAGGCAAAGCCATAAAACTGGAGATATTTTTTTATTTTACATAGAAAAGGGTGCAAACTTGAGTTCCCCCATATTTTAAGCGGCTAAAAAGTGATTTGTAAGGTCCATTATTGACAGAATCCAAAAAGGAAGAAAATAGGCATCTTAGATAAGAACCGTTTTAACCTTCCTGCAAATGGAAAACAATATACCATGATTCAAATAAAATTGGGTCCTTCATTCTAGAAGCCCTGGAACTCATTCGGACACATTTTTGAAGTGACATTCATATTTGAACACTATTTATTTACACTTTGAAGATTTCTCTTAAATCGTAGCCTTAGATAAATCTGTCAGGGAGGGTTGGGATAAACTTTAGATGCTGTACAATTCCGTTTTCCACAGTTTTAAAAACGAGGGAGGAGGGGTCAAAGAAGAACACAATTTATATGCTGGAATTCCACAGAAATAAAAAGACTACAACAGTGAACTCTGTACAATGTTACATTTTCAAATAAATCACAATATTGCAGTAATCTCCCTTAACATTCCCTCCAAAAAGACAGTAAATCAAGGACGGCTCTACAGTACAGCAACAGAGCAAAGAAGTGCAGAAGAAGCACACAGGAGACCCAAAGCCACTGTGACCCATGGCACCGCTCTCGTCTGGACTACAACACTCTCGTGACAAACGTCGGAATGTGGGTTGCGCAAAAACAAAGTGAAGCTTAAACGACGAGCACAGAAAGACAAACTTCACTAAGAGTAAGCTACAATATCAAATGAGCGGGACCTGATGTGCAGTGGGGGCCGTGAAGACGACGTGAAGTTAATATACATAAAAGGCCGGGAAGCCCTTGCACTTAGCGGATCTAACCAATAGGCGTACAGTTATTTATTATAACGGTCACTGTAGAGGCAAGTCCCCCAGACAAGCCATGCAGATACAAACTATGCCGAGTAGTCAGTCTGGATGAGGCTGCAAGGAAAAATGTAAATACACATTATAGTAATATACCTACCATAGCAGCCAGTCAAGTTAAGCGACTATAGGCAATGTACGGTTTTTGAGTCGGGAGATCCTGGTTGCAATGAGCAACAGCCGAACTCCTTAAAGAAGAGTTGCTTTGGTGTTACGTAAAGAAATGGGTATCAAGCTAAAACGTTGGATAAAAAGGCAATTTCTTCTGACCTTATTTAATCCTTTAGCATGTTACACAGTTGGGAACATTTAAAATCACTTTATTGTAGGCTATGCATTTTAAAACAGAAAAATAGGACACAATGTGGAATTCAGTGATTATAAAAGAAAAACATTCAACTTCATATTTTCCTGGCACAGGTAAAAAGGCATGGGCTTAGTAGTCTTGCGCATGGCATTATGGGAGATCTAGGAAACGCTGAAGGCTATCGTCTGGATATTCATCTCTTTACAAGAATATGATAAACAAACCCCCAAAAACTAAACTGGCTGGTGTACAGGGACTTTGAATGGGAAAATGTCACCGTTAAATATGATGTATAGGACCTTTATCTCCGCTTGCTTGACACATTGAGGCATTTTGCTGTGATGAAAAAAAGGGTTTGGCCCATCCAGAGACTTTCACCATCATACATTTGACTTTACTAACAGCCCGCTATGATTTCACAAGGAACAAGACCGAGCTTACAGGTTTGAAACTAAAGCCAGCACTGCAACAAAAAATAAAATAAAAAGGGCCAATATATGGTTCATTCAATTCACTCCTAAAGGTGAGACTGTAACCATCGTCACCCGTCGCCAACAGTTAAGAGGCACCGAGGAATGAATACCTGCTATTCAAATAGCCTATTCCTCCAATCCCTCCCAATACCTTCTCTTTGATTCACCATTCTGATTCAAAACAAAAACAAAACAAACTCCCATAAGATATTCAAGTAATTTCAAATAACACAATAACTTAGACCTCATCCCCAGGGGGAGTGAAACAAGTAACGCCAGACCCAGAGCTTTACAGTGTTAATATACACGTTACAAAAATGAGCTCCATTCTACTGACTCAGTGGGACAGATTGCACCATCCGGAGAGTTCACATCGAAGATGTGAGGATGAGAATGCGGCCGCTAATGGCTGCGGCTGCTCACTGTGAACCTTGCACGTAGTAAGTTGGTGTGCATGGGTGCAAGAATACGGAGAGAAATATGGCAACCAAAATAATGAAGCCATATAGGGGGTGGTTCTATAGTGAAAGTGGCCATTAATAAATGTAGTGCAGCCATGTTTAATGGTTCTCCCGCCCCCTTTCCCCTACATAAAAAACATGGCTAATTTGAAAAGGAAAATAAAATCTGAAAGTTCACATTAACAAGTAAAAAAGAAAATACAATTAAAAACGTTCAAATGGACTCCGGGAAGGTGTCAAGAGGATAGGCAAGGTGACATTGTTATACATAGTGTTTCAAGGCAGCCTTCCATGACACTTTACACTGAAGATAAAACGGTAAGAATTATAATATTAAAATGGCTAACACATATTCCTCCAAGGTGGTCAAGACTCTCCCTTATGAAGACCCCTGGGGGTCATTCCCCTTTTGTTGGTTTTTAACGTCAAGGAAAATTACCAGCGTTTGACTGGTGGTGATCCAAACCATATAACATTGCTGCACTGGACACGCATAGGCCCAGCATCTTCTGTTCTACAGTGTTTCTGGGTTAACACAACATTCCATTTGGCATCATTACACTTGGCCCTGCCCGACTCCCGTCACTGGCGAGCCGCTCTGACTGCTCTATACTTCTATAGTGACCATGTGGCTCTTAAACAAGGGGTTCAAACTGCAGGTCCAACCGAGTGCTCCCTCAGCCGGTCACGTTGTCCCTCTACTCTCTCTCCGTCTGTCTGTGTCTGTGTGTCTGTGTGTTTAAGGCATTGGACAGTAGCGTAAAGAGGCGATGATGGAAAGCACATCACACCAATGTCTCTTGTTGCACCCAAAGCAACTTTCCCACTTCAACAAGTTTGATTTCCCGTGTCTACTGGCGTAGACATGTTCAAAGTCCAGTTCGGTTGAGGATCAAAAACATTGCTTCTCAGATTCTTATCCATGTCCATCTATTTTTTCCACTGACATTAGATTGGTCGGTTTTTCGTCTCTATCGGACACTGTTCATATTCCCATGCACTTCTTTTTACACTTTTATGTCTGTACATTTAATGTGTATGTTTAAGACTGGTTAGAAAAAAGGTGGCAATCAAGACATACATTAGCATAAATACAATTATATTTGTTAATCCTGCCATCCTACAGTGTCCAGTTTATCATAAATCACAAAGCAAACAAGACTAAAACAAGGCAAAAAATTAAAAGAAAATATTCAAAAAACAACTAGCGGTTTTTGTTAAGTGACTAGACTTTTTCTTTTGGTTTTGGGAGGAGTGTTGAAAGCAAGCCACGTGTATCCCAACCGGTTCACTGAGAGCACAGTGCTCTGCCACCAGCCCAGGGCCCAGGTACCGCTCTCTGCCTTCCCCTCGGGAGTGTCACAACAGGAGTGTTCCACAGGGTTCCACAGTACACCACCACCACTGGGTGGACCACGCGGCAGTGACACTCATTGGTTCCACTGGTGTTTTTTACGATTACATTCAGTTCCGTGCCAGGAATGACAAAAGTAACGTTCTGCCAAACAAAAAAAAACAAACAATGGCTGGGTTGGGTGCAGTTAGGAGCAAAGGGCAACACAAAATGAATGTTGTTTCATGAGTGCAAGAAAAGACTGTGTAGATCACAGAACGCAACAGGTAGAGTGAAAGGAGGAGGGGAGATCCCGGCAGAAAGAGACACTTCCATCCATTGCAATTTCACAGGAGCCAACTGGGAGAGGAGATGGAGTCCACGCTATACACACGCTAGGAAAGTGCATCTCAGAGAGAAGGAGTTCTCTTTTCCTCCAGATAATCACTATACAAATAAAAAAATCCATTCTGGCCAGTTCACGACACAAACACACATACGCCCCTCTCCAAAACAATGCCTCCCATCAAAAGGACACACACACACACACTTTGATTGGTCCCTCCTGGGGAAATAAATGCGATTTCAGCTCTCTCCCTTTTCCATTCACTTGGATCTCAAGAACTTGTGAAGGACGAGCCAGGCACGCCGAGTGCTTCAGGCCAGCAGACCATCATTTGTGTCGTGGGGTGTTCTTCTTCCGTTTCCGCTTGAAGAAGCAACAGCACCTGCAGAGGATGGGAGGGAGGAAACGTAAATAAATAAAAAACCAAACACACCCACCCTCCAATGGCTAGAATAACTGACCAATAAATTGTATGTTACATTTTAAAAACAATCCCAAAATATCACTGAAGATGGGAACATGGTAACTCGTGTGAGAGCATACATTGCTGAACATTTAGCAATGGGCTGCATGTTTGTGCCGTTATTGAGCCTCCAAGGACAGGCATGGCACTGGATAAGGGGGAAAAGGAAGAGGTGGCTACCATGGTGCCCACAAATGGCACAGATACAAGAAAAAACTAAACAAACACCTGTAGACCAAGACATAGGACAAGGACTTGCTAAGCGGAGGCTTGATTATTAATAAAGAGCAAAGCACCATGGCACGCTGCCATAAACATGTCAGGTGATGCGCACTGATTTATTGTTGCGTGACCACATGGTTTATTAATGTGTCCAGAAGCTAGGCCTTAAATAAAAATGGCTCAACATGCAATGCATAGTAGGCTGCTGTCCATTGATGTATGCTCCTGTGTGGAGCCCTATGCCCACTGCAACAAACCTCGCTTTACAATCCTTTTTTTTTGTAGTGTTTATGACCTATATGGTCACCACACTTCCCACAACACAGCCCTCCCTCTTTATAAAAAAAAGAAAGCATATCTTTAGAATTAAATCAGTTTTAAATTAGAACCAAGAACAAAAAAATACAAAAATGACTTATCCATTCTAAGATGGATGGAGGATCCTTTTAGAATATAGAAGTACTACTACAGTCCCTGGAGCCCAGTTTCGGCCGGTCCACTCCCTGCCCCATGAGTCTGATGTGCACTAGCAGAGGGACTCACCACAGGTTGAGCATTTTCACGCAGCTACGGAAGAGAGTGTAAAGAGAGAAAAGATAGATTAACATTACAGCAAGACCAAGATGGTGAGACAGGCCTCATTCCACCCACCCAACCATCCACACAGAGAAGAAACGGATGATGGGAATAATGAGATGACAACCTGAGAGATCTCCGCTTGTCTAAATCAGCCTCCATAAGCACATTCTCCTACTCATTTAATTCATATTCAAGTCCACTACATTATATTAATAAGGGGACATATTATGAAAACAACACTTTCCTGGGATTTGGGGTGTTGTTTTGGGTCTCTGGTGCTGCCACACGCATACAAACTTAGAAATAAGTCTGTAAATGCTTTTTTGAGAGATATGCATTTCTGAAAGTATGCCGCCAGAAGTTACCAAAATAGCGAGTCAGTTTCGGCGCCGACTCCTACGTAGGAAGGGGGTACATTTGAATATTACCACCCACTTCCCCATCCCTCTCCAATCAGAGCATAGATACGTTTTTGTGGACCAGCGGACGAGCGCTGGGCGGATATGTTCGCGCATTTCAGAAGCAGGGAGATCCCATACAAAAATAGATGTCTAATTTGTCCGTTTGCCATGTGACTGCAGGCAGGGAGTCCGGCGGAGCTCCAGTGGCAGTCTGGCAGCTCTGGCAGGGGGAGCTCGGCAGCACTCCGGCAGCTCAGCTCCGGGAGTACAATTCCTTTTCTCCTCCATGTCGCAGTTCAATCTGGACTTCAGAGAGTCAAAGCCAAAGTTCCTTTCGCCCAATTCTTCTCAACCATGGCCGAGATAAGCCCCACTACGAGTCTTTACTTGTTGTGGAAGTACCAGAGACATCGTTATGATTCATAATATCATCCGAGGCGCACATATCTTTTGGCCGTGATATAAGATATATTCTATAGATAGCTATATATTATATTATATAGATATAGAGCTCCAGGAGTATGCAAACGTCAACTGTGGTTCACTTTGACAGCTCATTCGTCAATGGGCAGCAGCTTATTTGCATGAAAGCTACAAACACCAGAAACAGCACATTCTGAAGGAACTGAAACAGAGGGGCATTTATTTTTTTCTAAAAGCTATTTCCAGCAAACAGCTTCAAAAACATGTTTTCTGGAACTCATACTATGTTGACTTGTTGGGAAAACACCATAATATGTCTCCTTTAATAACCACAATTTAGGGGTGCAAACTGGTGATGGCCCAAAAAGGTGAAAAAAAAATGTTTCCAGAAAGAAAATTAGCAATGCACAGTGCCCAAGCCCCTTTCTATGATTTATGCTACATTTTTCTAAACAAACTGTTTAAGTGACACACACGCCTCTTAATTGATTTCTTACGCCTCTCTGTTAGTGCCCAGCCTTTCTGTTAGTGCCTAGCCTCTCACACGCCCATGAGAAAATGAGCTTGGACACGTGGAAGCTGACGGCAACAGATAAACTGCTCATCGGGAAGTTTAAATCCATGGCTGGAGACATTGAGACAAAGACCCTCTTCGACGCCTACCAACACAAGTAATTTCAGCGAAATGTTGATCCGCTTGGTAGCCAGTTTCCTGAAGCATCTGAAAGCGGCACTCAAGCTACTTGAATCAGTGGAGACTGATTTCCCAGCCCTTGTAGAGCAACTATCTACTTTCAAAGGCACAACGAAACCCGCAATTGCTGCTGCAATCGTGCAATTCATCCATAATGCACATCAAATCCCCCGTCTCAAATGCAACCAGGACTACAGTGCTACAAACGCTACCAGCGAGGTAGCATGCCTCATGTGTGGACAACTAGGGTGTTACGCAGACCCCTGATAGACGAAGAGACTGGTGTAGTATTTCTTTTCAGCCAGTGCCTTCCGGTTAAGAAGAACCCGGCACCAGATCCACAGGAATCTACCCCTGCCGAATCGGAGCCAGCTGAGATCAGCAGTCCCCCTTCTGATAAACCTTGCAGTAGTGATCCCATCGAGACGAAGCAGCCCCAGGATCTCGAGTATGATCGTTCCAAGCCAGTATGTCCACTGCTCCTTAAACATGAGTGCCCCGAATTACAGGACTCACAGGTGGATCATTTGCAAAATATCACCCCACATGGTGCAACAACATGAGAAACGGTCCCGATGGCAAACGGGCTGTAAGAGAGGAGATAAGTGCCGTTATTTCCATGTTTCACTCTGCAAGAACGGTCTCGCTATGAAGATGTGCCTCAACGAGAACTGCAAGATGATCCACATCCATGGCATGAAGCGCTCTAAAGATGAGGAAACCAAATCAACCAAAAAACAATCTGACATCAAGCAACAGCGCCTGAGAGACGAGTTGGCTGCTATCAGCAAGATAAAGACCAACCCAAAGGCTTTTTACACCTTTGCAAAGAAGTCAAAGACACCATCTGTCGTGTCATATGTTGGCCCCCTACTGGATCGTGACAACCAGCTCCAGTCAGATCCTGTTAGAATGCAAGAGCTTTCAGCAATCCCGACAAAGCTAACCTCGCTGAGGTTTGTGTATCCGAGCTAGTGGCTCAGTCAGAGTCGATAACGGATATCGACTTAGACAAGCATGACTTCCTTGATGCTATTAAAGCTATGGCCCTGTACTCAGCAGCCAGTCCGGATAAGCTCCCTGCCATCATCCTCAAGGAATGTGGAACCGTGCTAGGTGACCCAACTCTGGAGATCACTCAACTCCAGCGACATGATTGATTTTTATCACATCTTGGAAGCATGGCTTCCAAGCCGGAAGAAGCTGCCTGACCCAACTCCTTCACTAGGTTGAGGACATCATGTGTGATCTAAATGCTGACGAGAACGCCAACATCCTCTATCTGGACTTTAGCAAGGCCTTTGACAAAGTCGACCATGCTATGTTGCTAAAGAAGCTTGATCTCTACGGCGTCCAGGGAAAAGCTCACCGCTGGTTCTCCAACTTCCTCCAAGGCAGAACTCAGCATGTCGTTATTGATGGTGTGGAATCCAAGATAAGAGTTCTGAGTGGGGTCCCACAAGGCACAGTGTTGGGGCTGCTGCTATTTATCTTGTATATTAACGACCTGTTCTCAGTCGTTAAGCATAGCAAAGTAAAAGTGTTTGCTGATGATTCCAAGCTGCACAAGAACATCAACTCCCCATCGGACAGCAAGCTTCTCCAAGAAGACCTGTATGCAGTAGTAGCTGGGCAAACAGCAACAACATGGAACTGAATGAAGGCAAGTTCCAACTTTTGCAACATGGTAAAAACCAGGATCTGAAGCAACCCTACACCCTACCATCAGGGAAATCCATCTCCTCAGAAGATGTTGTAAAAGACCTTGGTGTGTACATAGATAAGGATCTGCAATGGTGCCAACACATCACCAAAAAGTCAGCCGTAGCCTCTGGTAAAGCTGGCTGGGTTCTGAGGACCTTCTCCACCAGGGATAGAGAGACTATGATGCTGCTCTACAAGACATACGTCCGCTCCATCATCAAGTATTGCTGTGCTCTCTGGTCACCCCACCTGCTGTGCGACATCATCATAGTTGAGTCCATCCAACGCTCATTCACCGCCAAAATAACAGGCTACACTCAGCTACTGGGATCGACTCAAGCTACTCGAGCTCTACTCCTTGCAGCGTTGCCGCGAGAGATACATCGTGATTCTCGTCTGGAAGATCTACTATGAAGTGATCCCCAACAATGTCAACATCGTCTACCAACATTCTCAAAGATGGGGTGTTACATGTCTCCAACCTCTCGGTAGCTCCAAGTACAGCAGCATCAACACCATGTGATTCCATTCTTTCTCATCTACACCTTCTACAGCACAGTACAATGCTGTACCACGTGACATCAAGTCAATCCCAACCCTGAACAAGTTCAAGGCAGCACTTGATAGCTTTCTCCATTCGGTTCCCGACACTCCTACCCCTGGCTACACTGGGGCAAACGGAAATCCTCTGTTGGTGTGGGCTGGTAGCAAGAGTCAATAATTACCATCTACGAGAACGGTGGCAGTGGAGATACTCAATATCTTGGCCTGGGTGATCCAGCTCAAAATCTACCCTAGGTACCCTAGGAATTACTTGAAATGACAATAAATACAATGAATCCATGGAATTCCAATTAAATTATTAATACTCTGATATCAATACTGAGTTAAGTTTAGAAGAAAGAACAGACTTAACCTTGTTCATAACAATTTTGGGTTACACTAACCGTCCCCACACGCAACACAGCATGGGTTAGAATAGAAACTCTTATATCTGCCGTTCAGGTCAACAGAGAAGCGCAACATCCAACTAAAACAGTTTTTGGGTTTTAAACGTGGTCATTTGTCTTATGTTATCACTGACTGAAATAAGTACCCAATTTAGAGGGAAAAAACTAAACAAAAAAGGGCCATGTTTTTGCCATTACCCAAAATGTGGTCCATTGAGATGCCAACGCAGTGGTGTTCTTTTAGTGACAAAAGGGTCCTGTGTGATGGTGTGTGGACTACCGTCAGGCCAGCGGTGGACTGTGGTGTTCCAGAGAAATTAGCTTTTCAGACAATTCTAGTTTAACACTAAGGTGTGTGTGGAGGGTGAAGCTCCGTCTGAGCAGTGTTTCCTCCAACTCTCAATAATTAAAAAAAACAAAAACATTTTGAAATGTGTTGAAATTCCAGATACACAGATACATCCGTAGATTCACTGACATTTAAGATTTATTTTAGCATTAGCATTAGCATTATGCTTTATTATAGAGTGAGAGAGATAGGGAGATAAGAGGGGAGAACATGCAGCAAAGGACCATGGGCAGGATTCAAACCCGGGTCACTGATCAGGACTGAGACTATATGGTGCTCTACCCGCGCTCCCCGATTCACTGGCTCTTAATGTTAACAAGCTTATCACCCAAATAATTATATATTATATATATATATTATTATATTATATATATTATATTATATAAAATCTGCTGCTTACAGTGTTGCCTACAAGTGGAGATGCAGTTTCCATGATCTAACGAGCTGCACAAGCTAGTCTATATCAGTTACGGCTTGCGTGTCCACCGCCGACAGTACCCTTATGGTAGGATGGGGTTTAAGCCGACAGTACCCTTATGGTAGGGCAGGGTTTAAGCCGACAGTACCCTTATGGTAAGGCAGGGTTTAGTCCGGCAGTACCCTTATGGTAGGGCGGCATTTAAGCCGACAGTACCCTTATGGTAGGGCGGGGTTTAAGCCGGATGGCAATAGCCACGGCAGCTACGTAAGCATTGTGACCTCATAGCAGCCCGACACAGTGTAGCCTGCTAATAAAGAACGTGACACAATAAACAAAGAGCAACAGTGAAGGATGTCCAAGTAGGATGGCAAACTTTTTCGCAACATTTTCTTCAATAAACCAAGCTTTCGCCGTTGTCCAGAAATACCTTGCAGGTATTGTGTTTGTCCTTTGCTTAGAAAGGAGTCAGCTGAGGTGGTTCGGGCATCTGGTAAGGATGCCCACTGGGTGCCTCCCTTGGGAGGTGTTCCAGGCACATCCAGTGGGGAGGAGACCTCAGCGAAGACCCAGGACTAGGTGGAGAGATTATATCTCAACACTGGCCTGGGAACGCCTCGGGATCCCCTCGTCAGAGCTGGTCAATGTGGCTCAGGAAAGGGAAGTCTGGGGCCCCCTGCTTGAGCAGCTGCCCTCGATGACCCAACCCCGGATAAGTGGATGAAGATGAGGATGAGGTACTGTGTTTGTTTGTTATCATCCCCCTGTTGCATGTAAGTGACGATTCTGTCGACCAATCAACTGCAATCAATGGCATGTGTAGCTCAAACTTGTTGGTACCCTTTCAGACCACTTGGTACCCCAACGGAGGAGTACTGAGAGATAAGTACGGCTAATCGCAGCCCGCCCACTTTTGGTGGTGGAAATGCGAACCGTTCCGCATCTATTCATACCGAACCCGCCGGTGGAAATGCACCATAAGCAGCAGCGGAGTTTAGCAGACAGCGGGCGAATGGGATCATTACCCTGCCATACTCTGATTGGCTAGTACTCGTTGATAACTGAGACGTGAACCCCCACCCCCAACAATATGATGCCATATTGGAGTTAAAAATTAAATTTCACCAAAAGGGGGCAAGTCTGCACCCCTGATGCTTGAAAGTGCCATGGAAAAGAGTCCCAAATCAACACCAAAAAACATGGAAAAGGACCAGCCTGTTCGGTAGAGTTTAACTTACCAGCTAAAGTTAAAAAACAACAAGCTGGAGAACAACTAGTCTCCCATGGAGACTATAGGAGAGGTAGTTTCAAAATGCTGAGATACTGCCCAAAAAATCTAAAGTTAAGAAACAAATAATTTCTTCGACAGTTCCACAGTGGCGCTTGGAGCTGTGCGGGTAAACTGTTGGAAGGCTTAGGGCGAATCTTTAAACAAAATGCATTATATCTTGCCTCGTCACCAAGGAAACCTGGCATTGTGTAGCACAATACTAAGGGTTCTGATTTTGCATTTTGTGCTGTGGACCAGGAGCATTAACCCTCAGTGGGCTGAACAATGTATCAAAGTGGCTAGCCATTTACAATGCCAATCATCATATCAAACAACCATGTGAACCAGGAGCACTGCAGGGGAGAGGTCGTCCTTCAGGAAAGACTACAGGGAAAGGCCCTCTGGGGAGATGAAGCCAATAACTAACTGTTTGGGAGGCAATGGCGGCCGAACCAGAGGGGGAAACGACCCGGCTCCAGGAGGAAATGAGAGGCTTGCACTCACGATTTCGTCAGGATATAAATAGAGAGAAAAGCACTAATGCCCTATTGAAAAATCATTTATGGAACCTCTGATGCACCCAATATAATGGATTTGAATAATTGTGCCGGAAAATAATTAACCGTAATAAAGAAAACAGCTACTGAACCAAATGAAAGTGGAGTGAAGAGCTTATTTTAGATGCCAAATATGAAATGGATTGCAGAAAACATATGGTTTAGAGTAAATAATAGATTATCACACAATGATTATAGAACCAGATGACGTCATTTGTTACGCTTGAGCAGACAGGCATCACGTCATCACATCAATAATGTAAACTTAATTAAAACAATATTGAGAAAAAAAAAAGACTACCCATTTTATTCTTAAATTATTTTTTTTATTTTAAGCCTCAACTATAAACTTAAGCCTCAACATTATTGGAAGTTAAATTCCTCCAAATGACCACAATAACTAAGACAACCCTAAAAATAGCATTAAAATGATTGCTCTGAATGAAAGCTGGTAAAGATTACAGCCACAACTCCATAGCAAAATGTAGGCAAAACGCAGTCAATATAAAAGAGAAGGAAGCAAATGATACATACTTTGCCTCATCCACCACCTCCACCTCTGCCTGAGCCGTGATTGGTGCATTGGAATGGGCCGTAGGGTCATCTGGATTCAGCTCTCCATTGGTTGAGCTGACCACCTGTGGTATAGAGAGCCAATGCTACAAATTAAGCAAACAACATGTCACTTTCGCCTAATGAGGAAACACAATGATGGTTGAGCTGAAGGCCCACTGATGAAAGCCTTTGCATTTCCCTTTGATGAATGTTACGAACGGGATGTCAGTGGCAACCTTCCCCGGAAAAACACAAGCGTTGCACACATCACAAAACACACCTGCATTTTCACCATAGGTGTCGCCAAAGAACCAAAACGAAATTGAGATTGCCACTTTAAGATTTACACATTACCTATAATGTAGACATGCACCCAATTCATAGAGTCCGTACCCATAACTCTGATGTAAGGTTATTTTAACGTTCAAAACATTGTTTTGGAACCCCGAAGTTGCATTTGTTGGCATTTGACTGGCCGTTATTACCATTCACGTCAAACAGATGCAAATCAAAGATGGGAAAATTAAATGCAAAAAAGCTGATGTATAATTTCTCATTTACAATTTTTTTTTTGCTTAAATACCCCTCCCCGCTAAACAAGAAATTAAAATGAAATGACCAATCTTGTAAAGTTTTAGCACGCAACAAGCCAGCTAAGCAGAGTAGACTTGTCATGCATGTTGATTCTCCATCTCCCAAAGACTTGAAAACATGCATTGAATAAATAAACAAATGCATCTTGCCCATCCAACTAGACTTTCAAATCCCCAAAGGCAATGAGAAATGGCCCCTGCGACAGGATGCCACAACAGTGTGGCTGCATGTAAATAATGTGAAGCTAAATACTAAATGTGGTTTGAGGTAGGCGGTGTTCAACGCCATGGAGTGCTACTGTGCCCTGTGAGTGTTGTGGGTGGACGTGCCTGCAGGAAAGTCTCTGGAAAAGATATATGAATGCAGATTTGGCTTCCGTGTACAAATCAAAATAGCTGGACCATATACTCCAGCTTCCATCTGCATCTTAATATTCCTATCGTCACCTTACATACATAGTCCAATTTCACTCAAAATTAGATTTTCTTGCCCCTTTCTCAAGACAAAATTGTCTTGGAGAGTTAATCCCTGGGTTGATCTAGCAGTGGGTGGATAGACCTCTTGAGGAACTCATAATTGAGTTGGCTTCAGTGAAAATACATTAACATCCTGTTCTTGGGCACAGTCAATTGTTAATTAGTTGCCATAATATAGACACTTTGTTTAAGCTTTAATTTCAAGATGTTTTCAACACATTAATTCCTGTATGGCCTATTCCTGCTACTGACCCTCAGAGTCAGAGCCCGAGTCTTGGGGGCTCATGAGCTTTCCTGTCTAGTGACCAAGTTAAAGACTGACTCCATGTAATAGTGCTGGTCTAATGCATGCCATCGTGATTAGATGTATAAAACACCTCCTTTCAGCCATCCCTGTTGCTTTGATTCGAATTGCTGGGGTACCCACCGGCTGCAAGTGCGGGTAAAAAAACGTGACGTGGACCAAGGACTTATGAGACGCTTGTGCCTGGACGAGGGGCGTGGCCGGACAGAAGGGCCTGAAGGAGAGCTTCCTGCAGGCGCTACCGGGTGAGTGATGCTAGTGTACCTGCACTGAGCCCCCGTGCCTGTCCGCGGCCAGGTGAGAAGTCAGGTAGGAGGAGGTGGAGTTTGCCTGGCGACTGGGCTGCACCTCCCATGCTCCTCGCCGGTCCGAGGTGGCCGTCTGCGCAGAGGGTGGAAGTGGCCGCGGCGCAGCGAGGGGCAGGGGGGACGGTGGCGGAGCAGGTTTCCATGTGAGATGAGTGGGTGGGCGTGCAAAGGCCGGTGGTCATGCAGAAGCAGCATGTGATATGAAAAAAATGATAAAAAATAAAAAATAAAAAATAAAAAGTAAACCCAAAAAAGGAACCACTAAAAATCAAAGCAAGGCTCAAGCCAGGGAGCTGGACCAATATCAGAGAAGAATGGTCCTAACCATGCACTTTGATATGTCCACCTGGGTATATTTTTTTTACCACAGTGCTGCTGCTATTGACCAGCAGGAGGCAATGGCAGTGAATGGAAAAATATAGCTTCTCGATACTATATAGAAAATACAGCATTACCAGCCTGCTCCCCTGACATCCATTTTTATACTATAGGCCTAGACAAACTGCTGACTATAGCCGTGTATAACTTGACAGAGTCTACATCTGTGCTTTATTGCATTTGTTTTTGCATTAACGTTTGTAATTTAATTTCAAGAGTTAAATCTAATTAATTGCATCTGAAATGGCCAAAACGTTTCTCTCTTTCTATCATCTATCGTTTCATTTGTTTATATATGGCATATATAATTTTTTAACTATTTTACTGTTTATTTTATCCGATATGCACAGTCACAAAAATACCACAATGGGGACACAATCGACCCAGTTACCAAGTGACGGGACAGTTGTCACCAGTGGGAGTACGGTACCTGGTTCCTCAGAGGCTGATGCTGTGAAGGCCGGTCCCTGTGGGCATGGCTCTCTCTCGTGATGGCAGACGCTCCGGAGTCTATGTGCACAGAACCTACGGGAGTGGGCTTCACAGCAGACAAACACACAGATCAATCACTGTTAGAGGACAGCAATGAGACAAGACCTCAGTCCCCCTAGGGGAGAAACTTACTATTTGCCTGCCAACCCAGTCATAGGTGTAATCAAAGGTGTATCCTTTCCGCTCAAACAGCTCAGTGAAAAGTGTCCTCAGGTATTCATAGTCCGGCTTCTCAAAGAAGTCCAGCCGCCTCACATAACGCAGGTAGGTGGCCATCTCCTCTGGAACCCAAGGAGATTACAAGTAGAAGTATTTTCATTGGTTCATAAACAAAAAGGAACATACAGGAGAGTGGCGTCATATGATGAAACATTTGAAAAAAACATTGATCTTGTGATGTGGCTGCTACCGCATCGAGCAGGCAGTGTCCCAGTATCCAGTTCAACACAGCCCTCTTACCTGGGAAGTTCTCGCACAGGACCTCGATAGGGGTGTTCCGCTTAGTGTCTCCGATCTTCTGGTATCGCTCTTTCAAAGTATCCGCCTGAAAGCGGAAGACACCATTATTTCATGAAAAGCCTGATTGTGATTATGGCATGTAATCCAAGTAGGGTTGGCCCGAATACTTCATTCATTTTAAAGAAAGATAATCATTTGATTTTCTGACTGAATATCGTGTTATCAACTGATAATTTTCCTTTTATTTCTACAATTTTCTTTTAAAAATGCAAATAGCAAAACCAAAATATCCCCTAGGACTGCAGCACAGACACCAGTGGCTTTCAGTGGCTTATTTTTTCATTAAAAATAAAGAATTCAAGATTTCAATTGAGTCGAATACCTGCGCAACAGACAAATATTAAAAGATGGGTTATAGGTTCTCATCTATACGTGCTCAAGGTTGAGGTGTTATGAAGCATACCTTTAGCCCTTGCCATGGTAAACTGCCACGGAGGAAATACATGAACATGTGACCCAAGGCCTCCAGGTCATCTCGTCGGCTTTGTTCTAGAGAAAAAGGGGTCAAAAAGGGGTCAAAAAAGGGGGGAAAGATCGGCACAGATGAAATATGCTTCTTTGATTAAAGAAAATCATAGAAATTACATGATTTCTTTGATTGGCTGATGATTTTTTTCAAAGTTGAATTGGATAAAATGGAAAGAGAACAAACCAAAACCAAAGCCTACCTTTTCCCAAATGTGTGTTGATGGACATGTATCTTGCGGTACCGGTCAAGCTCTTGTGCTCCCGGTATGGAATGTGTTTTTTAGTTTCAGGGTCGATGTATTCTTTGGCCAGACCAAAGTCAATGATGTGGATGATGTGGTCTTTTTTGTTCCCTTGCCGCCCGATGAGAAAGTTTTCTGGTTTGACATCTCTATAGATTAGGTTTTTAGAGTGCACATACTCCATCCGAGAGAGCTGGTGAAACAAGAGAATAGAGCTTATCACACCATTCTTCCTCAATTGATCAAGGGGACGGATCATCTAGAACAGCGCAAATGCTTTAATGATATTGTAAAAACGTAACAACAAATCTCATGCTTTGGAGGAGGAGCATCGGGGTGTGGAGCTCACCAGCTGTATGGCTATCATTAAGACAGTCTTGAGGGAGAAGGTCCTGTCACAGAGGTCAAAGAGGTCCTCCAGGCTGGGGCCCAGCAGCTCCAGGACCATGGCGTTGTATTTCCCACAGGGGCCAAAGTAGAAGACCTGGGGCAGGCCCTCGGCTACAGCGGGACAGAAGAGTCATGAGACGCGCGGGAAGCTGCACAAACAATGACACATTCAAGTGGAGCAGGGGATCCACAGGAGCACGTACTATACAGGTCCGGTCAGTGCTGGGTATGAGGAGGTGAGCAGCAGATTGAGGAAGAAGAGATTACCTTTGACACTGAGCCAAGGAAGATGAGCTTGTTTATTGTTCCTGCCTCCTATGACAAAGGATTATGTATGGGATAGAGTGCACTGGAACAGTAATCAAGAGATCCATGACTTAGTACTCCGGAGCAAAAGCAAAAGCTAGTGTTTAAGGTTGGCATGACCATGTTGGCAGCATAAACATTTTTGTAAAAAAAAAGCTGTGATGTTCCACGCACTGCCATGTCTACAAGAGTAGCCGGTCAACACTAGTATCATCACTATTCCATCCATTTTCCTACACACCCTGACTCCAATGAACTGCTGAAACTAACGTTTATTAGTCATTGAAATTGAATTCAAAATGTGAATTCTACATTGAGAAATTCAACCCAACAGAGGACTGGGGTTCCCTCTACATGATGGAAGTATAGTTTAATATTTTACTTAATGTCAACATTCATTATGGACATTCACAAAACAGGTTAATATAATCAAGGGCGTCAGTTTGTTTTTAAAAGTGCTGGGGACAATAACCATAAGCTTGAGTGTGGTTTGAAAAGTTCTGGGGACTCTTATGTAAGCTATTCATCCATTCAACGCGGCATTGCAATATGCTCTACAGTGTATTGTCAGGTGTTGAAAATCCTATTCGAACAATAAAAGTTGAAAACCACAGCTTGTGTTTTGGCTTGTTTTGCAAACGGTGTTGGAAACACCAGGGTATTGGCTCGGGCTATGTAATACTAAAATCAAATAGGACAACGAACAGTGTTGGCAATTAAACACTTCTTTTGCCATCAACAAAGTTTACCAAACAAACAATGCCAGACTGTAAAGGGGGTATGAAATTAAACGAGGTACTGAGCATCAGCCTTTTGAAGAAGAGCAAGGGCTGCTGGTAGCCTATGTTATGCATTAAAAAAAGAAAAACAAGCGCCCAGAGGAGAATTGCATCTGCCAAATCCTCACCACCAGTAAACACTCGCGAGGGACCAAGGTAGACCACTCGTTACAACGTCATATAAGGTCATCACGAGCACACAAAACCAGCAGCAAAGTTTAAGTAAACCAATTTGTTATCTTATGTGGCCCTCCACATGCAGGCTAGATGATGTATATATCCATATCCATTCAGTTATCCAGTGTCACCAACATGCTTTTTACAGGAAGCAAAAGGATCCTGCATCATGTCCAAGAGAAAAGCTGGAACCAATGTCAGATCCTTTTTCAGCAAGCAAAAGTGCGCTAAACTATTAGGCTGCCGTCCAGAAAATAGACAGCCTGCCAATTAACCATCAAATTGGGGAATCTGCATATTGGTGCCCCATGTGGCTGCAGGCGCCCCTGCTCGTTGAGAAGGTGCCGCGCACAGAAGCCGTGTGAGAAGGGGAAAGGGGAGAGAGCGTGTTGTACGGACAGGAATCAGCATTGCCCCTCCATTTTTTCAGTCGCAATTGGTTTGCACATTTTTAAAAGTGGTGGGGACAAAATTCAAATAATAAATAGTGATGGGGACATGTCCCCTGCATCCCCGGTGGAAATGACGCCTATGCATATAACAACACATTTGAAGTTCCATATACTATAATCAATATTATATTTCAGTCAAGCTTCTGCTAGGCTAGTGTACACTGCCTGGGACCAGAGCCCCACTGGTGGGGCTCTGGTCCCAGAGCCCCGTGGTTAGACTCAGGCTCTGTGGATTGATTTCCCTATTTTGGTAGAATATAATTTTACTTGTAGGAGATGCAAGAACTTCAAGGAGGTTTCTTTAATATAGTTATAATTAATATATAGATTTTAAATATATAACAGTATTAATAACTACGGTATAATAACTTTACATTCTTACTGTGTTCGATTACTGATTGACTTAGTATTGACTAGTATACAAGTCACAAGTCACTTTCATATCGGCATTGTTCAGTCCCTTCCCGTCAGTCTGCCGGTATGTTTCACCTTGAGCCTCATTCATTCATTCATCTTCATAGTTTAATTTTTTGGTTATTGGGTTTCCCCCATACCCGCTGTATTTATTAGACCTTTGTTGAAACTGCCTTCGTTTGTACCCTCACACCGACATCCCCCCCCACTGCCATCACCACTCAAGCCATTAGGAATGGGAGGGTGTGGGAAACTTCACTAGCACAACCATTACACAGAGCTACATATGTTACAAGCTGAGATCTGTGAGGAAACGGAGGAAAGAGAAGAATAAAGTAATTTAGTGGTGACACAGACAACCGACTTCCAGTAAACCTGACTCAACAGCAGCAGTAGTCACATGGACCTATCCAATGAGTGGTAGTTGGTGGCGGGGAGGGATTGTTCACGGCAGTGCCCATCACTCTGCCCCATTACGCTATTCTGTAGTCGGCTAATTGCATGATACCAGCGTGTGCGATGTGTGCCCGTAGGAGGGCTAGAAGGCGTCGGATTTGGAATGTTGTAAATAGTGGATTAGCGTTGGCTGGCTGGATTTAAATCAGGACACTGAAAACTTTACAATGCAACGCAACAAAATATATTGCGGGGGTCATTATTGGTCAAATGGTGTATGAAACTATTTAAAAGTTTACAACTAAAAGAAATTATGTAGTATATAGTACATAATAGCCTAAGTGACTATAGCCTAACTTATTTATTTAATGGCATGATTTAACTCTACGTGCACGTAACATGCGAGTGAGAGCAGTAGACGAAGAAAACATCTTGCCACTCTCCGCTTTGATTTGTTGATGTTGACAGACAAAAAAAAAAAGACAAAAACCCGACCAGTGTGTCAAGTAGGCTGAATGAACCACCCAGCAGCGATCACTAACCGAAATGATCGAGAGTAAATATTAACGCAATTCAAAATGGCACCAACTAAGGAGATAGGTGATTCAGGACACACTTTGGCCAGGCTGCCAAAGCTAAAGAGTTTTTCGCTACAGCCATGGACATGTGGTCAAGTCTCACATGTTTTGTATATAATATATATATATAATAATAAGTTTATCTTTATTATCTACACATATTTAACATTTTTATATTTCTGCACTTTCGTGTGTGATTTGTTACTGGCTGGAGGGCAGTAAAATTAATATTTATTTGTCTTTTACAATGTCGTTTTTTTAAAGATTTAATTTAAGATTTTAGAATATAAATTCAGGCATCAATTAATCAAAAGTCATCATAACACATAGGCCTGGCCTACAGAAAAGAGCAGTTTATATATTGACTGTATCCAATGTTGTGTTGGTCATTCTATAGAATAATTAATTGCTTGTGTTTAGTGAATAATACTTTAAATGACTTTCAAAAAGAAAGGGTTAGCAATTAGATTGTTTTCCCAAAT
This sequence comes from Gadiculus argenteus, assembly GCA_900302595.1. Lineage (NCBI taxonomy): Eukaryota > Metazoa > Chordata > Actinopteri > Gadiformes > Gadidae > Gadiculus > Gadiculus argenteus. The sequence goes on along the minus strand of OMLJ01121086.1, from coordinate 25,210 downwards.
CATTCAGTCCAAGGCTACATCCATGGTTTTATAATTTAGAATAAATTGTTCATCCTTAAAAAGGTTGTATCAGCGATTTTTGCTAGCTGCCTGCCCCATAAGCCGGCCGGGGCGGGTGTATTTCATCCAGTAAGAACGATCATGAACGCAGCGCAAAACCCCACAATACCCGCCCCTTTTCAGTGATTGGTTGGAACAATGTTTATTATGATTTGGTGTGGTTGGTAGCATAGACATTATAAAGAGTAGACGCCGCATTGGCTTGCTGAGTGCAGGAAATGCGGCCGCCATCTTGGACCAGTCATACTCTCGTTGCGTAGCAGCAGAACAGACAGGATGCCAGAGCACTGTGCAGCCTATTCCTGCTCAAATCAGCAGACCATCGCAAGCAGAGCCCGGGGGATTACTTTTCACATGTAAGATTTAACATTAAAAAAAAACCAAAAAAAAACCATGTGTCCTGTATCATAGCTACATGTATGACCTTTTCAGCTAAAAAACCTGTGTGAAAATCAGTTTTGTATTCAGTGAGGTATGATGAATTCAATGCGCTGACAGTTCATTGCACCACCCAAACAGATGACATTGAGTCGAGCGGTCCAAGATGGCTGCCCCACGGCTCGTCAGCGCCAGTAGGCAGTAGCGGTCAATGCAGCGTCTACTCTTTATTATGTCTATGGTTGGTAGTACCACTTGTTATTGTGTGTGATCTCGGAGCACAGGGAATTTTCTACCCTCCTGTTCAAGAACACCACTAAAAAGGCCGTGTTTCAGCATATTTACAGCCCATCACCGTCATTAAATTTTGACCAATATGAGCCTAAGACACACCATGTGCTTTATAAAAACTAGCTTGCTTCTTCAAGGTAGTCGCCCCTTACAATCATTTAATTTGGTTGAACCAATATTTAAGTAGGTATCAAATGCATTTTTAGGATTTCGTTCTGCACAAGTCCCCTGACAGATGACGGGTCATAAACTGATTATTTCACAAGTGGGTGGCAGAAACTTCCTTCATTACCAATGTGATAAAGAAAAACAAAGGAAAACCCTCATGACCTTCCTCATCCATGTGCAAGGTAGAAATCTGGTAAGCCATCCATCCTCTGGGAATATGTGGACTGCTTTACATGCTGGCTGGCTGGAGAGCCGGTGTAGAGTTTCACTGTTCGGCCTGGCTGCCTTTACATGACTCACCAGTTTCCATCCACCCCACAAACAATACCACTCCAGAGCCAGAGAGAGACACAAAGAGAGGGATAGAGAGAAGAGAGAAGTCTTGGTCCAAGATCGGCAATGCCTTGCAGTCATGTGAAGGCCAGCCCCAGTGAGCCACTTGACCACATCCCTCTCGAGCAGAGACGAAGAAGGCATACGAGTCACTCTCTATGTCAACAACTTGCTGTGTTGCGTGGACCACTCGACTATAGTGGTTTGAGTCGGGTGTACACAATGCTAGACAAGGTATAGTGTCCCAGTTGGCCATGCAGGAATGGGGTCATATTATCCCATCTGGAGGAGCGAACTGAGGCAGCAGGTTAGTGCTAAAGGGGTGGTTAGTGGTTCCACTCTCTAAATACTACATGAGATTCTGAACTATTGGCCCTGTCAAGTCTCAGACTGGCCATCAGAAGTCAAATATCTGACTGTTTCTTAATCTCTGAGTGAAACTAAAAAAGAAAAAAGATCAGCGATCAACGTGGGCTGTAAATAAAGACGGTGCCACGCGGCATTTAAAAAATAAGTTCTGCGCACAGCCGCACACATACGATTGTGTGAGAGAGAGGGATCACTGTGTGATGGGTGACTCTTTATTTCTAATGTTTTACCCGCCCCCCCTACTTCATTTCTTTAAGTCTTTTTACCCTTTAAGATTCACGTCTCTGATTACAGTAGTAGCGGGCGAAAGTCATTGAGTCATGGTCTTGGAATGTTGGGCCATGACTTGACGTGCATGCTGACAGGCGGATACATAACTGTCAAACATTTATGTAGGAGTGGCAGGCTGAATGCATAATATATTATCATTGTATTTTATGGAACCTTGGTTGTATGTGTTGTACGACTGGTGTAAATTAATTTGTGAGGAAGCTTCTGAGACAATAAATCAATAAATTACAATAAATCAATAGGAAATGCATAGTTATTTTCGATTCAGCAGGAAGCATATTGGGAAATATCCTCATTAGGTTCCTTGATTTAGCAAAATGCCCATGAAACATTGGATTATTCCTCATTTGTCAGTATAGCATATTTTCATGCGTCACGCATTTAACAGACATATTGCAATCTTTTTAAAAATGCATTAAAAAAAGATCTTCAGAATTTGTTGCTTGTATAATTCAAATTTATATAAAGTTAAACTAGGCACTTGGATTAGGTGTCAAATGCAGCCTTGTTAGCCAAAAGGTACCTTGTTCCCCATTACAGCACTCATGCATTGAAGGCGAAGTGATTGTGCAACAGCCATTCAGGATGTTTTAATTCGATTGGGTGGCATGAGGGAGACTTCCAAAACAAAGCAGGATTAAGCACCAGGTCTTATTTACACACCAACTAGATAGTGGTTCCTTTGTTGTGTGTTTGTACGGTGGAGGGGGACAATATGATGGAGGGGGAAATATGGACAATGTGCGTACACATGTCCCGTCGCTCACAAACCATATCACATCAGAGTTGTAATGGAGAGGAAAATGGGACTGAAAGCGCTACTTTATTGATTTGATTGGTCCAGTCACAACAACTCTTCCATAAATGACAGTAAATTAGTGATTCGTTTTAGTAGTCACCCACCATACATATTTGACCTATAAACCAAGGGAAGGCAAAGTGTGCTCCTTTCATTGGCCACCACATAACACACCCCCATAAACCACACCCACACCTTTTGGGTATGCGTTAGGCATGTCGGTATTACGGTTTACCAGGGTATGATATTAAATTAATTTTTCTTTTTATGAAATCGTATTTTCATTTTCTTTCAAATTGTGCATACGTTTTTTTCTTGTGTTGATATGTATGTATGATATTTGTCAAAGTTTTCAAGCAGGATATATAATTGAAATATAAAATTGTCCAAAATAAAGCCTTCGCCATTGCATTGTTTTTTAAACTGAAATGGGTTTGTTCGCAGATTAGTGGCTGGCCCAGGTAGGAGTTCACCCGCAAATTACAAGTTTTTCCAATAAGGACCACCCGCCCAGAACTTCCAACATCAAAACTGAAAGTGACATTTATAGCAGCATACTGCTGCTGTGATGGTGGTGTATTAAAACACTTAAATTCAATCACATTTCATGTTTGAAAGTATGTAATTCTTTTTTACAAAGTACCGTGTCCTAAACTATGGGCTGGCCAGTGGAGCTTGGGTGTGGGTGTAATGCAAATAGACTATAGGGGTCTTAGTTGTTTACAAACAATGCGAATGCACACGCACCTTGTTTGCAGAAGTGCTCCCCCCACCATTAACATAACCATGTTGTTGCTGTAAAGTTATCCAGCTAAAAAACAGCGACGATGTTTTCTGCATACTACGCTAGCTTGTCACCGAGTGACAAAAAAAGTTATGGTTCGAAATGTACGTTGGTGAATGGGATCCAGCTGGGTGACCTATATGCTTTAGGCACCGGTGAGTGGATTAATGATGACGGCCCAGTCTGCAGTGGCCGGATATCCATTCATACCTGATCGACACGCCAAGTCTTTATTCCATTCCTACAGAACTCTGGATGCTTACGGCTACGTTACTGTGGACCTCCAGAGGAGGGTCTATCATGTCACTTGTTATACAGAGAGTTCACCTCGTCGGATTAAATAGTGAAGAGTCGGGGACGGTGCCTGATTTCCAACACGATAGTGATCACGTCTCTGTTCACTATTTTGTGTTTGGCTGTAGCTCACTGATGCGCTTTCTGCAAACGACAGTAGAATGTGTGACGTAGACTGCAAAGGGGTCTATATAATACAGGTTTACTTTCCATGTGTGACATTGGCAGAAACTAACATTGACTATAAAAACAAATGAGTGAGTAGGTCCTACTCATTGAGATTTGGACTGAATCTATGGAAGAGGGTGTCCTATCTATGTATTATTCAATAGGCCTTATAACTGAGCAAGACTTGAAGTTTGAATATTGCCCATTAGACATAGAATTGTAGGCTATACAATTGCATGCTAAAATTACTTATATCAGTACTAGCTCAGCTTAATTACATTTTATACAAATACCATAATATACCGTATACGCCAATGAAAGGTCAGGAATGGATGAAAAAATTGATAAGCTAGCAGCAAGTCGAGGCAGGGGCTTAGTGTTTAGGTAAAATGACTAGTATAAACCCACAACTCAACAACTAATTCTTTGTTGTGGAAATATAGCAATCTTTTTTGCACATCTTCCAAAACATAAACCATAAAGAAAGAAAGAGTGGCGGAGCATTCTGACATTACCTGTACTTCCTAAAGTTTTGTAGAAGCGGTACTCCAAATGCAACTGTGGCGCCCTTGATTTCACTGGTTCCTGTAAAGCAGAAAACAACCATGCTTTATTCCAAAATAAATAAAAGGCAGCAAAAACCATGTACATTTGACAATAAAAAATATATTTTCCCATTTTTCCTTTAAGGTCAAATGGTTAATCAGAACACTGAAATTAACAGCAATTCCACATTCAATTCCCTTAACTAATGTCTGTTTAGCAACCCTGAGCACAGCACGGTTAAAGAGCAAGTAAACCCAATACTTAATTTGTCTAACATGATCCTAGTAGCAATTTATGTTAGTAATCTATACATCTTATCACCGTTATTGGAATAAGTCCCCAATTTTGAGACCCTCCTTTGATTTCTCCCAAAAACACTATGAACTTTCCACTCTGGCATTCTTTCCGTGATGTGTGATGGACGTGTGGAGCTCTGTCTGGGCAGTGATTGACTGCGACGTCAGAGAGAAAGATGAGCATTTTCTGACATTTATTGTATAACGCCATGGTGTGTGTGGATGGTGAAGCACCATGGAGCAGCGATTTATTTAATAGCCACTTATGCAGGCTTCCTGGACATATATATATATATATATATATATATATAAAGTATAACGCTTCTGAGTGTGAGGATGGTGAAAGTCCATCCGAGCAGAGATATATTTAATGCCTCTGTCGAGTGAGGGTAAGGGTAAGGCTTCCTGGACGACTATAGTATAACGCTATGGTGTGTGCCGCATTTCAAATACCACATCGCTCATACACAACCATGGTACTAAAAAAGTATCACTAATTCGACATTTGGTCGTAACCATGGGGATAACCCCCTCTTCCCAAAAACCCTCAACCCAAAACACATTATTTTAAATCTTCAAATTCCAGCTGAAACAGTGGGTTGACTGGTTCTTTAATGCTAGCGGTGATATCAAGAGTTCCAAATCGCTACAGCCATTTCTTAGGAATTTCTCTGAGCTAGGTGTTCCATGTCTTACTGGATTATCACCTTAAAGTGTCAAAACCAATTACCACCATGCAATAGAGAAAAGCAAAGAGTTCACTCCTAGAGGTGTTAATGGATCACATGTTGGGAATCTCAGACAACAATCCCATAAATGCCATGTTCATTGACAAAGGATGGAGCTATAGCCGGATAGGAAACAAAATACCACTAATTGATCAAATGTGTACTTACCAGTTTAATAGCAACATATTCATTGGTGTAGAGATTTTTACCTGAAACAAATCAAAGGCAAATAATCTATTAGCATTATACATACATTAAAAAATACCATATATATATATACACACTTAAAGCACATATAAATTTCATGTCAATTCAATTAATTGTTAGGCTACATTACAAAGCAATACAAGTTGTTAGCAATACAACTTGTTTTTGATCATATTTGATGTGAATGTGTGTTAATACATTAAGGATGCAATACACTGATCAAGTTTGATCAGTAACACATGAGCCTTACTGACTGACTTGCTGACTAAACATAAAAGGCTATAGGAATTTACTCCCGGTTTCATTGTTGGTCTCTTATGTTTCAGTATTTTCCATGGCTTTTGTAGCATTCCAAATCCCTCATATCAAGTCAGAACATCTCCTCGCCTCTTTAACCAACCCACAACAACACAGGGCTCGCTCACCAAGCTTCAACTCGCCAAAGTTGCCACAGCCGATTTTCTTGCCCACGCGGAAGTTTGGTCCCACCATGAGCACCCCGGACGAGCCGGACGAGCCGGAGGGCCGCGACGAGTGCCCGCTGCGGCTCCCCTGGGAGACCTTGGTGCTCCGGGCCGGCCGCTCACTGAACTTGTCTCTTTGCGGGTCCATGGTATGAGCGGGTCAGGCTGGCGGCTGCCTGGGGAGGAAGTACTGAAGCGAAGGGCCACCCCGCCTGGGCCAGAGACCACCACCACCACCACCCCACCTGGTCACTGGCAGTCCGAGGGTGGTGCAGCCACTGTCATTGGATAAGGGCTGGCTATCCCGAACCCCTGCTCCACCCTCACAGCCTAACACCCAGTGGAGAGGCTCAGCATGGGGATGGTCTTGGGAGTGATGCCGTGGAAAACCTGCTAGGATGAAAGCACAAAAACACAGTAGCTGGTAACTCCCTTTCATGAGGTCATGAGGCGTCTGGTAATTAGGAAAGCCACAATCAAATGTGGCTGGAAATCCAAGGCTACAGTCAGACAATATAAAACGTTACACCAACCAAAAACCCTCAGATCCGCTAGATGGTTTAACCCGGCCCAGACTTAGTAGAGAATACATTTCTGATGATGTAATAACAAAAAAGTAAATCTCCAGCCCATTCCTGTGAGGAGTTATGAATTTTTAAAGAAATAACCAAAATGCTCAAATCAGCCACTAGGGGAGAAAAAAAAGCAGGCTAAAGTGTCAGATGCCAGCAGCAGCTGATAGAAGTGATACAGATAATAGTTATTTGAAAATAAGATTACTCTCACATTCTCACATTAGTAGACAATTAATATTGTGCAGTGTATCATTCTCAGCTTCAGTAGGCCTAGCCTACATAATAGTTTGATCTGATGTAGTCTAATTGTATCACTCATGCACTGCTATAACTTTTATGTTTGTTAATGACATTTTTCATGAATGTGCACATTTACATTTACAAGGCAGGGTGTTTACTTTCTTCATAGCTCCCACTCGAGTTTAGTGTGGTGAGTTGGTTCAGGTGGTCAGATGTAAAAATGTATCCACTCAACTGTATAAAAATAAACCAGTTGTTTATGAGAGTGAAATGCATTTAAATTTCATTGGCATCTCTGTGAAGAAACGTGTAATCATCTAATAAATCTTATCACCCTTGTGATCAGTGATTATGTAGGCTACGAATGTAGGCTGAAGGATGAAGCATAGCCTACTGCAAAAACAAAGCTAAAGATTTGGAGTTGACAAAGGTTATTTTTCAATTATTTTACAGGTCCGGCCCACTTAAGATCAGATGGGCTGTATGTGGCCGCTGAACTAAAATGAGTTTTACGCCCCTGTTCTAGGTCCTTCCATTTAACACTAATGGGTGGAGTCAATCCGGTGGGAAACATTATTCATGTCTCTATAAGACAGTGTTTCAACACTGCAGACTTGCTGCCAATACAGGTAGGAAAGGTTTTTAAGGTGTGTTTTCATGGCAGAAAGCCCACTGACTAATGTCTTGGGAGGCTGAACACCGTAGCTCATTAGCAAAGGCTCTTTTAAGAAGCAGTGTGCCTCTCGATGGCAGGCCTGCTTTATTTTACTTGACGATCATGATTCATCCTGAGTGTAATCGTATTGACTTATTATCACATCTCCATCTCAACAAACACATGGAAGATGATGAGGCCCTCTGCCAACACGCTCCACACAAACCTTAGGGAATAGAGCCATGAGAGTCAGCCCACGTTCCAGCGGCAAGCCAACCGATTTGCTGCGAACACGATGTTGATGGATCATAGTTTTAATCAATCGATATCTACATTGAAAGCAATCAAAGAGGCCTCCACATTCCGATTGTAGAAATTACTTATTCTAACAAGCATTTAACTTCTGGATGAAAACACAAACAAGAAGAAAAAGCCCACGGTGAGAAGGCAGCGTGGTTGAGCTTAAGAAGGCTTTTTCTGAAACTATTTGTGTGTTGGCTTTTCCGGGTGAGTCATGTCCAGTAGTGCCTGCAAAGATCTGAGCATCAAAGGGATGTAGTTTGCTCTCAAGGGTAATTGTGAAGCACTGCCATTACATAAAACCAGGGACAGAAATGCTGTGACTACAAAACAGGTACTTTGCAGCTCCGGCCATGCCTAGTGGCTGCTCATCCTTGTAGATCCAATAACCATAACAATCATCATTTGTGCACTGGCCTTACCCTAGGTCTAGTGCTTAGTGAAGCCAGTCACCACTGATGCAGCCTGTTTATTTTAATATTAAAAAGGACACGTGTGGTGGGGATGTCCTTTTTGTATATTCTAAAATGGGGCATTTCTCTAACCTTTCTGACAATATCATAAAGTTGGAAAGATACTAGCCAAACATTTCTTAACTGCAGATCAATAACTAACCATGTTATTTCCACTTCAGGTTACTGCATAGATGTAATTGTATACTCGCCCAATATAAAAGACACTGCAAGTTCTCATAACTGTAATCAGAACTGCTCCTGCGCAATATTCTACCTAGGAATCTGATTACTAGGGTTAATAGAGGTGTCATTCATGGTAAACTATTTGCATTTCAATGCACTGGGCCAATGCCTGCCTAACTGGAGCCCAAAACAGAAACCTCATTAAATTTAGTTTGAATCTGCAACTTTGATTTTCAGCATATACTGCACTGGTGAACTATACAGCCCAGGTTACCTCTAAGAACGAAGATAAAAGCTGTGTACCGACCAGGACTTTTTCAGTCCCAGGCTTTTTTTGGCTACGCCAACGCATTAGCTCCCCTTGTCGTCGCGTACGCACCACAGGGAAGTCCGAGAGGCTTACCAATGGAGCGTCGACGAGCTACGAGAGGCTCAGAAAAGTACCACCTCTGCTGGAGGACTTTCTGAGCCGCTGTAAGAGTCCCTGTTAGAGTCCTGTGGGACGGATCCTGGGCGGATCCTCTCTCCAAACCGCACCCAAAAAACCTCATAGCGGGAAAAGTACGCCTGGTCGGTACGCAGCTATAGGCATTATCCAGGTTATTTAAAAAGGAACATTCCATCGATTTTCACATTAATCTGTATTGAAAGTCGGTCAAATTTGTAGTTGAAATGTAACATACATTTCTATTTTGGTGCCTTCTTGGCCAAGTCGGTGCTTGTAGTCTCACCAGATCCTGAACTCTAACACTTCCTTCTTTAAATGATGTCAAAATAGTCATATGACATTTAAAGAAGGAAGTGTTAGAGGTAAATACAGATATCTCCCATCTCTGGGGAAAATTAGGGAATGATGCGACCATTCAAAAATATGACTTGGTTTCTAGCAATACAAAGCTTAATGCAAATGGATGGAGCGTCCCTTTAACAACAGAGCCAGTCAGCACCTTTGTGGGTGCGTTTGAATTAAGTAAAATAAACAGTATGTGGCAGAAACTGACAAATCAACAATTAACCCATTTCTGCCAGTGGCAGAAGTACTATTGTGTTTATATTCAACACCCCAGCTCTTATGACTAATAATGAGTTATTAAATATTCAATCTCTACTACAACACCAAAGATATTTAATCTTGGGTGTAACTGTTACCTGGTCATATTTCTACCCATCAGGTCAAAGTGTAATTGCATTTAGTCCTTACTGATGTTTATCCAGCAAAGGTACAGTCCCTTAGATTGTCTAGGCTATGTGGTTATTGTAAACGCAAAACTCTGTATGGTGACCACAGCTTAATTTCAGGTCTCAACAGGATACCCACAGTGTAGGTTTGTTAAATGATCTTGACAAATTTTGTAAATCACTACCATCATAAAATTAGTTCCACTATTGACCACTTCTGATTGAGCATAAAAGGTTCTCTTTGGTGGAGTGATTAACCTTCTCTGGAAAGATCAGCCATGAGGGGGGCCTGCCCCTACTACAGACTCCCCCTGTGGCAGTGCCAGTGAGCAGCTGCTTCTCTCCCAAACGACAGCCCTTCTAACTATTTGAGTTGCTATACTCCATTACCATCCCTTGGACACATTGCTGTGCATTTCAAACTTCACTGCGCTAGCGTTTATGATTAAGTTATTAGCCATACAGGGGATGGGACTTGACCCGCAGAACACCTATTTTACAGCTAGTCACAAATGAAATACAGTGAGATAGCATCGAGGAAAAATAATTATAATTACCCACAAATGTTCAAGCAAATCTTTATCCGTATACTAATTAACTATATAGGCCGCTTAACATTCTAAATCTACATGACTGACAGCCACACCCCGAATATGACATTGCCATATTCAATGGTTAAACAACATTCACATAGTTAAACATTAGGTTCGTTTCAGTAAATCATTTATTGGCTAGGTTATGCAAGTTATTCCGGTTGGACTGTCGACATATACACGGATTTAATTTAATGTAATGAGATAATGGATATAAAGTTGAAGTTATTGAGAGTTAATCGTTGTTGGAGTTTCTAACTTACTAAATTAAACGCAACCCATATAAATGAGCGTTACGCAATAATAGAAGTGGGTGGATTAATTTGAAGAGTTCTCCAAAGCACCCACATTTAATAATGTATTGCAATGGTATTAACCAGAAAAATGTACCGTTCGATTGACCAAAATCCGTAAAATGGGCAAACGGTCAGAGTTAGACTGATCGGGTATGCCAGGTGACAATCGGTATGCCGCTTTATCAATGCCCACCGTGGGCAAACCCTATCAACCACAACCACCAGCAGCGGTTATACACATTTATGACATGGACAAAGCAGTACTCCCATGGTGGTCCCATCGATTAGTTACTCAGTGGACGAACGTTAGCCAAATCAGCTACCATTTCCAAATGAACATTGCACCCCTACTACATTCACACCAACAAAGTAACAATGGCAGGTTCTGATTGACAATCATTTATTTATCGTGAAGTATAAAAAAAGCTCAGTATTACGATCCCACAACGCGTTAGTCAGCAGAAAGCCGGGACGAAGAGTGTTTGCTTCTCGTTCCGCCTTAGCTAGCAGCTACCATCGACCAGGAGCCAGTTGTATCGCTACGAGGAAATGAGCGAGCTACATGCTAGCTACATGCTAGCTACAACAATACTGTAATATTAGCGAGCTACATGCTAGCCACATGCTAGCTACAACAATACTGTCATATCTGCTCGCCACGGGAGCTGCCTCGATGGGTCGTCTCAGACAAACACAACGTACTCACCTTCGCTGAGATACCTCCACACAACACGCTCACTCTTCCGAGGGCATAGGCAGCGGTGTGCGGTGCTGTGTCGCTCCCCGCGGTGGTTGTTATGGTTCTCAGGACGAGCAGCGAGCAGCGAACCTTTCCATTCTTTCTCGTTCCTCTGCCTTCGCTCGGGAAAGGTTCGAACAAACCGGATACACAAACAAGACACGCCCGCTTTAAAATAAACATTTCCAGGTCACAGGTAATACCATTCATTTCTCTCTGGGAATATGTTAATTGTTTTTGTTTTATTAAACAAATAACAAAAAGTCATGTTTGATCCGATGGTTCGACCACAGTTGAACATTTCCAGATCAAAGCATTTGACGTTGTAAGTACAAGAAGAATAGGAAGATTTGAACATAACACAACATATTGTATGGAAATATTACAATGGACCTCTTGGTAAACTGAGCAATGCTCTGTTTGCATTCATTAACATTTAAAACATTGTCCATTCCACACATCTATACCAATATCCGGAAATGTCTGAAATAATGCAAATGGTTACAAAAATAAAACACACTTTCAGGTAAATATGTCATTGTAAACCGCACTGAAATGTAAAATAAGAAAATAGAAGCCAATATTGAATTGAGTTCATGATTTGTATGATTGCTCAAACAATTTGTAAAAAATGTTTTCACATAATTTACATTTGACAATAATACTCATGATTAATCAAAGTAGCCTACATAAAATGTGTGGGTACAAGTCAAACTTATTTGACATGGTTTAGTCTAAAACTCTTCCAGATAACATTTGTTGGCCCAACCTTCAGTTTCAGTCATACACACAACTATATTATATAGTGGAAAATTCACATACAAGAATACTTCTAACAAGTATTCAATCCTATACAACACTGATAAATCCTGTGGTAGCATTTTAAGCAGCTGTACGCCTTCAAATATATGTGTAATAAATTGTAACAATGTTATAGTATGTTAAATGCACACTCGCAACATTAACGTTAAACCATAATAATCATATGTATAGCTGTATGATGTGTTTTGTTCATCCCATGTTCTTAGTTCCTCAATGGCTCCTACAACAATAAGACTGAGACTGGATGGAATGGCGTGCATATTGCCATCTCCTACCATAATAGACAATGTTGCTTGTTCCATCCAAAGAGCAGAACCTCCCTTACACTGAATGTTGTTTTCAAACTACACACATACGCACACTGGTGTAAGTTACAGTGGTACTTACAAATACTGTAGCAAAAAAAAGAACCCTCGTCACAATGCTGCCTTTAAGCCTTTACATTAGTAACAGTAATAAGGAGTTAACCAAAGACAATACCGTCTTATTGTGGGCACTGGACAGCACATTCTTTTAAACAACTGTACAAAATCACTATAAAAATTCTTTGTGAAAGAATGTAAGTTTCTTTGATGCGTAAAGAATCCATTCAGTTCCCTGGTCAGGAGGTAAAGTGTTCAAAAAGGCAGTTGGGGTTTGATTTTGGAAACATTTTCTTCATTCTTAAGCGATGGCCTTAGCCTCAGGCAAGAATGCCTCCCAAAACTTTATAAGCTGTAAAAAAGTATGTTGAAAATGTTAATTAAACCTCAGACACATACAAATATGAAGTATGATGATATATATCATTATATGTATTTAACATAGTTTGATCCCATGAGCCCCATTCTGTATTATTTTTGGAGCGAAACAGGCAAGACAAGCATAAGCGTAGAGATACAATTATTTAAAATAATAGAAAGGTTGAAGTGATAGACAAAAGGATCTAAAATTTCAACCATAGTATCAGAGGGATGTATCCACAACACACCTATTACCGGATTGTCCACATATCTGTACGGTAATTGTCACCTTCTTGGGTGCATAGCCAGGAGGGTAGATAGACTCACCTATTAAATAGGCTTGAAGGAATCTGATGCTTAATATAAATCGTAATAACCCTTATATACCCTAATAACATAATAAGTAAATTACAGATTTCTGTTGTCCATCACTTTAAGATTTAATGGAATTAACATGAAGATTAGTGATCAACCGATATATCGGCCGGACAATATTTGTGTTTTTTACGTGTATCGGTATTGGCTGATTTATTTCCCGGCAGTTCAATAAATGTTCCTTTTTTTAATTGAGACTTGTAACATTTGTTATCATCATAGTGTAATTTCTATTATGTAAATTGTGGGAGCAAAAGCAATATCGGCTCCAAATATCGTCTCAAGAAAATTGGAAAATCGGAAGCGAAGAATGATGAAAAAAAAACGGTATCGGTCCTAAAGAATCCATATCGGTCGATCCATAATTAAGATACATAAATATAGTATCCAATTAAATGTAGCCTACCCGCTGTTGAGACTGTAGCATTGTCTCCAAATATTTAAATATCTGGATCTTGAAGTCCTTTGCTTTTTCTTTCTGAAAACACAAAAAAGCAGATAGTATTTTATTTCCCAAGCTTTTTCATGGAGGTCAGATATTATACAAGGCAGATGTAATCTAGAAACATGAAAGTACCTCAAACTGTAGCACCTCCTTTCGTACGGTCACACTGATGCGGTCAAAATCCCTCTCATACTGGGTGACTCTTGACTCCCACTGTGGACATGAAAACAATTATGGAATGAATCGAATGGCATCATACACCAGTAGCCAACACACAGAAAAACAGAAACACACAGGCACACACAGATATTACTAAGCATCTTCATAACTGGAATAATAACCCAGTTAATCCTTTGATGTGACTGGCATGCATTATTAAGGCGGTATCTTACCTACTTTGAAGGAAATATGTAATATTTAAATTAAATGAAATACATTAAATTACATTAAATCTGTTGATTGGCAAGTAATTTGATTGTAAACTAATAATTTTCACAACTTTTGATGGAGTTTTTTTTTGCATTTGAGCTATTCTATCATATTGTGTCCTCAACTCATTTACATTTTTTTTATTTAATGAATTTGCTTTTTACTAATATTATGTTGTTTATGTCATATGTGTGATGTGTACCCCAGGAAGACTAGAGGACTGTATACAGTGTATTCAGCTACTGGGGGATCCTGGGATGTTGATTGGCCATTACAAGCCATGTCAAAATCGACAAGTGGGAGTGTCCACCCAGATGTATGATGGATATATCAGTTTACCAGCCTACCCAGGGGACTGTATCTAGTAGGCTCATTTATCCATCCTACATCTCGGGGGATACTCTATGGCAGAAAATCCCTGCCATAATGTTTTGAATTTTAAAAGCCATTGGATGTTGTATGCACAAATGTAGACACCTTTGATTTTATTAAGTTTAAATATTATACCTGATTTACTTATTATTGATTTTGTTTTGAAATCACCAAAACTTGAAATTCAAATATAAAAAATTCTAAATATGATATTCAATACTCATTCAATTGGTCAAAATATGTATCAGAAAATTCAAGCAACTGAAGTAGCAGGGTATGCCAAGGACAGGCCAAGACAATAAAGACTGAATGCAACAAACCATCTGCTGGCCTAGGAGCACAGTCTGTCTGTCACATAATCAAATAAAAAGGCTTGAGAATTGAACTCAACAATGGCGCAAAAGGAAAAACGACTTACCGGAACTACATTATTCGCCCTAAGCCAGCACATTACAGCCAGTCTCAAATGCCTAGGCCGGTCCTTGAATTTAATTTGGATTGAATTTTATTATACAGATTTTGAATAGGGGAAATTTAGATTGTATATGTAATATCTGCAAGCTGAAATATTGGATCTGAATTAGTGAACATTGACAAAAATATATTTGAAACCAGGTTTTGCAAATGGTACAAATTGAAATGCAATTTTTTATTTAAAAGAGGTTAATTCAAAACAAATACTTTCAGATGACCTGGTTTTCAAAGGTGAATTCAAAAGGTATTCACATTTCCATTTACTAAATTAAATTGCTTTTAAAATGATTGCAGTGATTTGCTTCCATAACACTCCCACTCGTGATCTCAAGATTTTGATATGGCTTGTAACGGTGTGTAATGACTAATACAAATAAAATCTTCCAATTGGAATCAAACATCAACCAAAATCCACAACTGTCGATTAAAACCCCTGGTGATCACATGGCCAATTTATGCTTTCCGTTCCTGGGCTTACCTCGGTGATGTCCTCCTTGGCCTGCTGCAGCTTGTCAGGCTTGTTGGCCCACAGCAACTTGGCCTCTGCCTCCCTCTTCCTCTGCAGCGTGCTCTGAGCCTCCTGCCAGCGCTGCCACGCTCGCATGCGCTGGCCAAAGCAGCCCTGTGGGCAGATGCAGGCATTTACACAAACACACTATCGTATTAGGAATGACCACAGCGGCCGTGTTTACATGTTTGGGTTGGGGAATGTCCCAATGTTCTACAAATAAGGGTTCTCTGGATACATTTGCAGAAAGGCTGTTGCACTGTCTGCCCAAATCAAAGAGCAAATTGGATCAGCAGGAAAGCACTTTAACAGTTATCTTAAACAAGTACAAGAAAGAGAGCAGTTTGAAGAGTTATTTGCAAAGTAATCACTTACGTGCGGTTTAACCCCTTTCCCCAAATACTACAAGGGCATCAAGGTCACCAAGGACTTATTTGCTTAGTAAGAAAGACGATGTGTGAAGCTAGATTAATAGTCTTCGTACATTAGGTCCACAAAGATCCATGTTGCGACAGAGAAACAATGCAGATCTTCACAGGTTAGGTTAATGTGTACACTAGGGGGCAATACAGTGTCTTCAAACCCAAACGTACATGGAACAACTGGAATAGACTAGCTAATACTACTAATCCAGAAATTGTTCTATTTGTACTGCTCTATTTGCATGTAGTATGCTCATGCTTGCGGACTCTGCAGAAGCACCACTTGCGAAGCGTACCCGCACAGTGCCCAGCAGGCGGATGTAGTCGCCCAGCAGCTCCGCCAGGATGAAGAAGTCGCTGGCTGCCTGATCATGGTGCAACTGCTCCATTTTGTCCTCCACCTCAGCCAACTGGGACAGCGCCCGCGAGAGTGCAGTGTTGTCCTCAGAGTTCCCCAACATGGCCATGCTTTTGGCAAACACTGCCGTATTGCCGCACAGCTCTGGAAGGAGACAAAGCACAGATCTGTTTACATGAAACCTTTTGCCCTAGGGGTCATCAAATAGATTTCACCTACATTTTCTAACCTACATTTTCAATGATAATATTTTATTTTCTCATACATTTATCTAGATATCCAAATCCATGGTGTCGCGAAAATCCACAGTCATTGGAAAAAAATAACAAAACAGGCCTGCTCAAAAACACACATTGCAAAGTGGCATGTTGGCACGTTTCCACCGGCAGGTAAGCTTAGGCACAGCACACCTTGGCCCAGTAGTGAAGGTGGGGTTTGGCCCAGCTCAGTTACGGCTTGCGTTTCCGCTGCAGACAGTACCCTTATAGGGCGGGGTTTAAGCCAACAGTACCCTTATGGTAGGGCGGGGTTTAAGCCGGACAGAGATAACCGCTGCAGCTACGTAAGCATCGTGACCTCATAGCAGCCCGACAGTGTAGCCCACTAATAAATCCAATGAATACGAAGAACGGGACACAATAAACAAAGAGCAACGGTGTAGGACGTCCAAGAAGGACGGCAAACTTTTGCTCAACATTTTCTTCAATAAACCAAGCTTTCGCCTTTGTCCAGAAATACCTTGCGGGTACTGTGTTTGTTTGCATGGAAGTGACGATTCTGTCAACCAATCATCAGACGGTGTGTGTAGCTCGAACTTGGCACCCTTTCAGACCGCTTGGTACCCCAATGGAGGAGTACTGAGAGATAAGTACGGCTAATCGTGGCTAAGTCCGGACCCCGTCCACTTTTGGCAGTGGAAACACAAACCGTTCCGCACCTATGCATACCGAGCCGAACCTGCCGGTGGAAACCCGCCATAACTCCAGAAAATATTGCAGGGGGGCCGGATCTGGCCCAAGGGAGATTAACTGACCAGGGCTAGATCAAGAAAATGTGAAGTGTATGCAGCGTGTGTGGCAAGAGCACCAGGCTCACCCTTCCTGTGGTTGACCAGGGAGTCGACCACGATGTGGAGCTTCCTCAGCTGCTCCTCCTCCGTCTCAACCTCCTGGAACTTGTCCTCAAACCACTGGACACACACACATGCATGCACGCGCACATACACACACACAGAATAAGATTAGTGGTACTTTGTTGTTTTATTAGAAGAACATTTTTCGATCGTGCATCTCAGATGTCTTAGGTACAAAGCACACAGCTGTGTCGGGACAGACACATTCCAAAATTGACTTGTGTCCTTTACAAAGTGAGCGAGAAAATAGTCCTGCTAGTTTCACTGTGGGCATTTCTTTCTATTCAGATTCTATTTCTTTTTTGTTTTTTTTGGGCAAAAAACATGGATCAATTTCAGGTGTGTTTTGGGCTCCAGTCTACCATGATTTTCTCATCTTACAGTGTCAGACTCATTCATCTTGATGGTCATCTTGTTCACTGCGTCAGATGCCTTGTTGATCATTTTAAGGAAACCAGCACCACTCAATGCCTGGGTGTTCACTGCCCTGGGAAGCTGAGAACACACATACAAGAAAAAAAAAATCTCTTGCAAGGTAGATTATACATGCAGTAAAGGCGCTCAACTGTGGCTAATCAATATCTTAAGCGCTTGAAAACCTTTTAGCATCGAATTTTAAAATAATTACTCTAGCCCACCACTAAAGATCATAGAAGTCCCCCCACACCCTTACCTCGTCTCTCTCTAAAAACTCCCGGACATCAGGGTCTTGGAGCAACACTGGGTGGGCCACAATCCTCTGGAGGTACCTTGTTTGTTTGCAGACCGGGAACGGCAAGTACACATAATTTCTAACTAGAACACATGACCCCAAACATGGACATCCAGTAAACACACATACAATGCTGGGTCACTGCTGAATGAAGATGAAGAAATCTGAAATGGGATAATTTGCCAAATATTGTGGCTGCTATTATTCATTGTGATTAACAGATGCAAATGCATTATTTTGCCATCTGTAGTGGCAAAGTGTACTCTATACCGATTATACCATACACCCCTACTAGAAACGAATGATGAGTGCACTGAATCTTTTTGCTAAATATGCCAAAACTACGCCGGCTGGCTGCAGGTGAAGTATCCCTTGTGCACATTGTGTGCACCACGCACACACTGGAGAACTGCACAAAATCAGCTGATCACAACGTTTCTTACTGTGAGATATTCAATCACTCCGTGCTTCGCTCAAGCTGCTGCAGGTTTATATACGAAAAAGGTGGATCAAAAAACACCACTGTGCTTAAGAAGTTGTGTATTGAAAATGGGATCTCCTTTGTGAAACTGGGTATGTTTCATAACATCAGATGGTCTGTATGGAGGAATGACATAGGCCTACTGTTAAAAATATCAAGACTACGTGTGGTCAGGTGAGGTGTTTTTCTGGGGGTACAGTCAGAAGTTCACTGAAGACATTGGGAACTTGTAAACCTGAACTGACTGGGAGTCAAACACCAGTTAACCACTGGGCTATCCTGTCTATACTCGATCCTCCACTCATCCAGCATAGCTGGATGAATTGCCTGTGTGAATGGGAGAAGGTACAGGACCCCAATCTCAATGTATTGTTTCATCCTTACCTCTCTAGAGCTGCTCTTCTTCTCTCCACAAACTCGACAGAGGAGGAATCATCCTTGCCCACCTTGACCTTGGTCATGCCTGCGGGAAGAGGTATGTAGAACCTGATAATCAATCAATCAATTTATTATTTAAAGTGCAGTCTCACCATCGAAATGGTCTTAGACCACTTCTGGATAATAACATCAATACGATAACATCAATAACACCAAAAACATCAATAAAGCAGAGTGATATGGACATAACCGAGTTGACTGAAATAGTGAGAGGAAAACAACAAGTTACATCAAGAATTTACTTAAATAGTGAGAGGGCAGCAGGTTACATTCCATAGTGCTTTGAGAATAAAAATGACTTTAACATGGATTTAAAAGCATCCACAGACCCCGCTTCTCTTATATGTCTGGGTAGGCTATTCCACAAAAACGGGGCACGAGAGACAAATGTTCTCTTACCGGCTGATCTTTTGGTGGATGGAATAACCAAAAGACCAGCATCAGCAGAGCGGAGGGGGCGTGCAGGGGAATATGGGAGGAGAAGCTCAGACAAGTACAAAAGTGCCAGTCCATTTAGTGACTTAAATGTTAATTTAATAAAATAAATAAAATAAAAGAATCTTGAAGTTGGCCCTGGCTGTTATTGGAAGCCAATGTAGGGAAATCAATATAGGTCAATTTTAGGGTAAATTTGGACAAATTTGGTCAATTTTGACCACAGATATTGACCATATCTCTCGCTCTGAAATTTACCATATATATATTGACCAAATTTGGTCAATATATGGTAAAAAAAAATTGTTTTGTCAGAATCCTGGCTGCAGCATTCTGTGCCAGCTGAAGGCCTCTGGTTACACATTTAGGAAGACCAGAAAAAAGGGCATTACAGTAATCAAGTCTTGAAGTGACAAATTAGTGAATTAAGCCTGGTTTATTTACTCCTCCGTAA
This sequence comes from Gadiculus argenteus, assembly GCA_900302595.1. Taxonomy (NCBI): domain Eukaryota; kingdom Metazoa; phylum Chordata; class Actinopteri; order Gadiformes; family Gadidae; genus Gadiculus; species Gadiculus argenteus. The sequence continues at coordinate 5,240 of OMLJ01121086.1, read as the reverse complement.
AGTTCTGTACGTCGGTTACGGAGAGCCTGACAAAATCATTTCCGCAATCACTTTCCCCGGTTTGACTTCGCACCTTATTTACTTCATACATTAAGCACATTAAGGACTAATAAAACACCAAAGAAGATTTGAAAAGCTTTGGAAGTTTATTTCCAACACTATTTACATGGTTAGTAGTCAACATATAAGATCGATCGGGCGGTGAATTGCATTGCGTATCCGACACCCCGACGGAGAACTGCGAAGGCTCGAAGAGTCTCCGTAGTAACAGAGTCGGATTACGAATTACGAAAGAGTCGGAGTAGTATGCCCTGGTCTTTAGAGTCTCAGCATCACGCAATGACAAAAATGACCTGATTTTAGCTATGTTGCTCAGATGATAAAATGCAATCTTGGTGGCAGCTTTGATGCGTGACTTGAATGTTAATTGAGAATCAAAAATAACCCCAAGATTTCTAATAATTGGACTATCAGTAATGATACAGCCATCAATATTAACACTCATTTCCTCAGTCACAGCTAGTAACTCGGTTTTGTCAGCATTTAACATCAGAATTTCTACACATCCAGTTCTTAACTTCCAGAAGACAAGCTTCCAACTTTAAAATTTGGAAGCTGTCATTTTGGATTCCGCATAGCATTGGAAGCAAATATCATATTTCCGGAATATATTACCAAGGGGAAGCATGTGGATGTATATCCAGACAATGTATTGCTGTAATTTACAATTTGTCCTGTTTGATAGGTAAGATTGAAACCATGAAAGCACTGTCCCCTGGATTCCAACATAATACTCATAATGTTTTAGGAGTATACTGTGATCAATAGTATCAAATGCTGCGCTAAGATCAAGAAGGAGAAGCAAACATGATTGATTAGCATCAGCCGTAGTTAAAAGGTCATTCACAACTCTTGTTAAGGCTGATTCAGTGGAATGACGGGATCGGAAGCCAGATTGAAATTTCTCAAAGAAAATGTTCTGAGATAAATGAGTAGTAAGTTGGTCTGCAACAGCTCTTTCAAGTATTTTTGACATAAAAGGGAGGTTTGATACTGGTCTGTAATTATTGAGAACCTGTGGATCCGAGTTGGGTTTTTTAAGCAATGGTTTGATAATTGCCGTCTTAAAAGCTGATGGCACACAGCCTGAGACTAGTGATTTTTTAACGATGAGAAGGACGGAAGTAGGCAGTAGTTCTTTAAAAAGGCTAGATGGTATTGGGTCTAACAAGCAGGTTGTGGACTTTGAGGAGTTCACAAACTTTGAAAATGTGTCAGGAGAGATAATTTCAAATTGTGAAAAGATGCAATTGGGATGATCCCCTGGATCTACTGTGTTTGGGTTATTATGGGAATCAATTTTATTTATGATTAATTCAATCTTTGTTGTAAAGAAATTTACAAATTCATCAGCGGTGAATGAGGAGCTGGGTGGGGGGGGTATTTTTGCTAACGGTTTCAAATAAAAACCTTGGATTGTTTCTATTAGTATTTATTAAATCTGAAAAATAAGTTATTCTGGCAGCTGAAAGAGCATGTTTGTAGCTTTTATAGCTCACACAGCCCAAACTGAACAATCAGACTCCTGTTTTGTCATTCGCCATTTGCGCTCAAGCTTTCTACAAGTCTTTTTTAGCGCACGAGTGCTATCAGAGAACCAAGGTGCAGACTTTGTGCGGGTACGTTTCTGTGTTTTTGGGGGGGCAACAGAATGTTGTTGTAATGGCTGGTTAGCCCTCAGGCCTGTTAGCCCAAGAGCTACAAACAGACTGTGATCAAAGTTTGTCCGCGGCGATTTTACCCAGGTTGAGAGTACGATAACGGCCCGAGATTACTTTGTTAGGGCTAGCGTTTAAACCATTAAAACAGAAATTAGAACACTAAAAACAAGTTCAAACTAATTAATAAGCTAAAAAACGCACAGAGCTCTGTCGAAAGCGTCCTGTGTACACTGTAACCATGGATAATGTAATAAATTCCCAATTATGTAATACCCCCAATAATGTAAGCTAAATAATGTAAACCTGATAATGTAATAACTTCCCAATAATGTAATAAAGTGCATTTCCCAATAATGTAATAATCTCTGTACCAATAATGTAATAAAGTGTTACATGAACAGGAGGTTATTACATTATCAGGTTAGCCTTAATTTCGCACAACCTGATAATGTAATCATTTAACAGCAGACCACCCATTACTTGGGTCCAAGTAGCGATACTGTGTAGGCACCTCTAGGTCAAGAGCTCTAGCGCCACCAATAGGCCAAAGTTGGACATACATTAATGTTATTAGCTTTTGAACCGTTCATCACAAACAATGTATCACTGGAACCCATGGGCCAAGCCGAGTGCGACGCATCCTATGATATTGTATTTTCCGCCATCTTTGATTTGATCAAAAACCTCTCTTGGCACAAATTTTGTCTAATCCTCTCAAAAAGTTGCCCAAATGATCTTCAGACCATGACACACGAATGCATTCAACAGCTTCTTGAAATTCAAAGGCGCTTGGCCGTGACAGGCAATCAAACTTGACTATAAGGTCGCCAAACAGGAAGTAAGCCCATTTCTCAGCAACCCTTTAACATATCTTAATCAAACTTGGTACATAAGACTCATGACATCATCCCGGGGAGACCCAAAACATCTAGTGAACTTTGACCTTTGATCAAATCTAACATGGCAGAAAATCCAATATGGTGGAAAATGACGTGATATGATGTGTTGAATTCGGCTTGGCCCATGGGTTCCAAAGATACCTTGTTTGTGAAAACGGATAAATGGGTCAAAAGTTAATAATATTAATGCATGTCCAACTTTGACCTATTGGTGGGGCTAGAGCTCTTGACCTAGAGTTGCCTACACAGTGTCACCACTTGGACCCAAGTAATGGGTGGTCTGCTGTTAAATTATTACAATATTGGAGAATTATTACATTATCAGGTTCTACGAAATGTAGGCTAACCTGATAATGTAATAACCTCCTGTTAATGTAACACTTTATTACATTATTGGTCCAGAGATTATTACATTATTGGGAAATGCACTTTATTACATTAACAGGAAGTTATTACATTATCAGGTTTTATTACATTTTCAATGGACTCAAGTGCAGATTTTTATTACATTATTGGGGTTCTTACATTATCGGGAATTTATTACATTATCAGGTTCCACAAGGCAGATTCATAGACACAAAAATAAGTGTATTAACCTTTTGATGTTTTTATCCAACGAAATATAGCATAGAGAAAATAGACGTGCTTATGGGTTACCCACCTACGACGCTCTTCTCTGGCGGTGAAGGAATGATGCAGCCCTGGAGGGACTGCTTTATGGATAGCTTCTCATACAGACCTAGAAAGTCACTGAACCGCCTTTTCACAGAGAAGTCCTTGTTTCTAAACATGGGCAGGGGGCTCTACAGGACAAGCCGAAACATATCAATGTCTAGAGTTATTTTAAGAGGAAGAATTCAAAATCACCATCATCATCATCATCATCAATTCACAATCACCGTACCTTACATCGTATACTTGTGTCATAGTAAAAACTGGATCTGGATTATGGTCCACATACCCTTGTTGATACTCTGTAGGCCATGAAAGCGTGCATGCCATCTCCTAGAGAGAGAAATAAATACAACTTCCAGTTATAATGATGAAAAGTAATTATTGCATTGTTGACCAGAAACACAAATATACATTTAATTTTATTGTTGGACTTTGATAGTGGGAAACGCTATGGTTGCAGAGAACAAAATGCATTGGTGGGAACTGACCAACTTTCTCTGGGTTGGTCACAGCCACATCCACATCAAAGGTATCATTGGCCTCTTTCTCCTCCAGCTGCAATGGTATATGTTAAATAAATGGAATTGTGAGCAATATATATTTTCAGCAAAGCATTTTTTTTATCATTATCTTGATTCATGGAATACTTTAATAGTAATATAAAATAAAGAACAAAGACAATACAGTTTAGGTTGCTGTTTAAGTTAAGATTTAAGAGCTATCATTTCCGCCGTCTGTTAGCTAGAAGTGAATGAAATGCAAATGTCAGAATATCTATTTCTGCTGACTTCCTCCCTTAATGTGAGACCATTTCAATTTAAAGGGGTAGTTCGGAATTGTGGACATCGGACCTCATTTTCAAATGAGCCACTCTCTCTGTTATTTATCATTGGAAATCGTTTAACACGTTTCATTCAGTTCTTCTAGTTGCAGAGATCGCTGGTGCTAGGCTAGCGCAAGTCGATGGGAACTGCTAGCCTGTCAATAAAACAGTTTTACCCACTCCTCAGTACCAAATTGCCTCGGGTGTACTGTGGAGTGGGTAAAACTGCTGTATTGACAGGCTAGCAGTTCCCATCGACTTGCGCTAACCTAGCACCAGCGATCTCTGCAACTAGAAGAACTGAATGAAACGTCTTGAAAACGATCTTCAATGATAAATAACACACTGGCTCATTTGGAAACAAGGTCCGATGTCCAAAATTCTGAACTATCCCTTTAAGGTCACTGTCAGGTCATTTCAGACCAAACAGAGCATCTCTTCTCCCCTTATTGGTTCATGGAATCCATCACGACTGTCGAAGTTCAAATTATTAATTGTGCACCATTTAAACATAGACAAATGGTGTAACCATCACAGGTTCGGAATACAGAGTAGCTACACTACATATAATGTCATGAAACCAGATTGTAGATAATGACAGGCCACTTCAGTGTGTCATTCACCTGCTCCATAGACTTTGTCTGCATGTCTGCTGTACCAGGAATGAATGTGGCTGCAGGTCTGGGACCAGATGGAGTTGAGATGCTTGCATTCTCTGTAGGAAGCTCAACATGGGCATCTGTGTTTTATGGAATAGAAAGACAGTCATCACCCTGTGTTTTTTGACAAAAGAAAATCTACATGTATCATTATCTTTTAATATTAACAAAGGTAATGGCAAAGTTGAGTTTAGTGAAATGCACAGAAAGTATAGTAACCTGAAAACAGATCGTTGTCGTCATCGGATTGGACCCCATTGGAGCTGCCACCAGTGCCAAGGCTGACGGTAGGGGCTGTGCTACTGGCTTGTTCGTCGAACAGGTCTGTAGTTTCCGCCTTTATATTTGGCTGGGGAACACTTGGACTCTCAGCCCCAGTTTTACTCTTTAAACCGCAAAGAAAGAAAACTTGTTGTAAACATATGGGAAAGACTTGTGCTAAATATAAAGGGGTGCTATCATG
>OMLJ01121085.1:0-16374 GCA_900302595.1 Gadiculus argenteus | reverse complement strand
TGTTATCTTTAAAGGTCCCATGGCATGCAATTTTATGGATGCTTATATGTAGGTGTTAGTGGGCCCTTAATTAAGTATTTGAAGAAATTCAGCCTAGGTGCAGAATTACAGCCACTACGAGCCAGTCCCACAATGAGCGTTCCACAAACGTGCCGTTTTTAGAGGCGGGTCAATGTGGAGGGTGGGGGCGGGTCCAAGTGGAGGGTGGGGGTGTGGCCCTGAGCAGCTTGTGGCCACAGTACCATGGCTAGTGTTTACAGTGGATGTATCGCAATGGCAAGGCGCACACAGCTTTTGGCTGTGTTTTGTAAATATTCTAGAACAATATTCTAGAATTCTAGAAGTGCTCCAGCGGGAGTCCTGGAGCACTATATTTATATAATATCATATGATATATAGATATCTATATACTGTATATTATATATATCACGGCCAAAAGCTGTGTGCGCCTCCGGAAGATATAATGATTCTCACAACGACTGCGTCGGGTTCTATGACGTCTTTGGTTCTTCCACTTCCACATCAATCTGAAGTACAGACTGAACCTCGACATGGACGAGAAAGGGATTAATGCCCGCGATTGTTAGCCGGGATTGTCTCCCGTCGTAGCCCCGCTCCCCGCTGCCGTGCCTCGGCAACGGGCAGCGGGTTATATATATTGACGGTGGATCCCCGCGGCGGTGGTGCCTCGGCAGTCTCATGCCTTGGCAGCTTCCTCCATGTTGCGGGCTCCATGGACGCCTGGGCGGCGGTGGAGCACGCTGCCGATATATATAACCTGCTGCCCGCTGTCGCTGCCGTGTCCGTTCCCGAGGCACCACTGCAGGCAGCGGGCAGAGGGGCTATATGGGAGACAATCCCGGGTAACAATCCCTTCCCATCTTCTTCATGTCGAGTTTCAGTCTGGTCTTCAGGGAGTCAAAGCCAAAGTTCCTTTCCCCCAATCCCCCTATTACACGTCAGAGAACGCAAACTGAACCTAGAATCGCCCCAGATTGGCTCGTTTTGTCTGTCTTTTCCTTTTCGTTGGCTATTGCGTACAGCAGACAAACTGCATAGATTTCAAACCTACCACAGGTCACAAACTCATTCTGACCTATGTTATTTAAACAAACAATAGGAAAAATCGGCGTTATCGTCGGAAAATACCTCAACAACCACACGGAGGCAGTGTTGATCTGCTGCTGAGGGCAAGACGGCGCTTACGATGGCCCAACGTCTACGTCACGTTTTCCTTCGTAAACATGTTGAATACGGAAGCTGGTCGAATGAACTGATTATCAATGGTAGAGTACTTAATACGGGACAGGATATTGAATAGCTACAGTTGTACACATTAAAAGTTGTATGGCTGTAAAGTAACTTTTCAAGCGGCTACCCTGCTGGTCTACACCCGACCGGGAGCCTGTGTGGGACACTGGGCTCCAGGGTTGCCAGTTTGGACCAGCTGCAGCGCGGTGCAGGTACGGTTGCCAGATTGGGCGGGAAATCTGGTCCAATCTGGCCACCCTGCCGGGCTGTCCGTTGTATCCTCTTCTGTCACATGTGTGCACTGTCACCATGCCTACGGCTGTCGTGGTGACAACAAAGGGTTGACTCTCCCCGACTACACGATGGACCAAAGAAAGGACTTGGAGAGTTTCCTAAAAAACGTTGACACAATAAGTAAGTAACGTCCTGGTGTGTTATAGGGCGATCGAAATAGCCTCGAATTATTCCGTCCTAGTGTGGAAACAGCTGAAATGCACGTATGGTACTTTTGTTTTACAGTCGTAATAACGCGACATAGACCCTGTCCCGATCACTTCTTCTTTGTGCTGAGAGACCCCCCCCCCCGCCTCCCTGTTTGTGCTGAACATAAACTACACTTGATGATAGGAAATACAAATGCAGGCAGTAAATGAATAGTCAATCACGGAAGAGTCTTTCTTTGGTTGAACTCAGGCCAGCTTGTGAACGAGCTGCATAGGGCTGATACGGATGAAGCCCAGCAGCACGCGGCAGCAGAGCGGGCGGACCGCTACCTCGCCGCTCTGGGGGATGGGGCGGTGGACGGCTCGTGCAGGACTGTTGTCAACCGGACAACCATCAACACGAACCCCTCCACCACACCCCCCCCTGCTGTCATGGTAGATAAACACACTCGCTTATGCCAACATATATATCCTGCCCTGTCTTTCTGTTTTCACCCCCCTCCCCTCCCACTGTTTTTCAGTGTCCTCCTCAGTGCAGCTCGGATGTAGATGCAGGTGAGTAAAAGTAAACTGACATCGTCCTAATTACAACTAAAACACGTTTATAATGCCATGATTTGACGAGTGGTTATACAAATCCCACTCCATATCTGTGTAAAGAAGGCTGGCGTGGAACCAATGTCCCTGCCTGCACTCTGCATCAAGTTCTGCTTTCAAATAATTGTGCTTCACTCAATGACTATATGAATAACTGTAGTAGTGGTTTAGGTGTTCTAGGAAGGCAATTGGTGGTGATACACATACACGTCAAAATGTAAGGAAATCTTATATGAGATGTTTGAAGACAAATAGAACCTAACGCTGCAATGAAGTTGAATATCCATTTACGTCACTTGCACAATGCATGATTAATCAATTTAAAGGTCCCATGACATGCCACCAGGTGTGAGTGTGATTAGCCATTACAAGCCGTTTCTTCTTCTTCCGGTTCTTCTGACATCACAAGTGGGCGTGTCCACCTAGATGTACACTTAATAGATCAGTCTACCAGGCTACAGACAGTAGCAACGTTTGCTACAGTCCACTGGTGGACTGTAGCAAATGTTGCTCATCTATGAGAATGTATCAAGAGTGTAATATAATATAAATGGTTTGTCTCCTTAATGCAACATAAAATCCATGTAGTAAACTTTCCACACCTTGCTATGGGTGGATGAGCTCATTAACTTGTGCTGTTTTCCAATATCCATACTTCCTTGAGTACACTTAACCGTAGTACACTATCCGCACTCACTTAGTACGCTGAGTTTCAGATGTCAGTGTGTTCCAAATCTAATACTCTGCGGTGCACTAACCGGAAGTGACGAACGTGGCTGCCGCCGCGGCTCCTCCCCCACAATAAACATTCCACTCTGAACGGTGAACTCTTTGCACATAATAGGTTTTTATATCTATAAAAACCTATAAAAGCTATAAAAAGTACAAAATGACTAAATTAATGCAGGCTATGTGGAAAATGCACTGACGGTGTTCTCAACCTGGCTCCGCCTCTTCCACTACGTAGCTAAGATGGTGGCCGTTGAGTATAAGAAGTGTGCATCGATCCACACTTTGCAGTTTGACTGTTTTGAGTACACCATCCGGGTCCTTTCAGTACACTTCTTTTCCCCCAATTTGAATTGGAACGCCCTACTAAGTAGTACGAGTACGGATAGTATGGGTATTGGAACACAGCACTGTAGCAACAGTGCGACCTTATATGTCGACATTGAAGACTTCAAGTGGATTATATGGTTAAAAAAAAGGAGAGCAGCAAATTATGGCATGCTGGAGGCAGACAGGACGGAAGAGCTGTGTTAAATGACTTCCACTGCACGCTCATTTTAGAAAACAGTACCTACCTTCAACTGACATTCATGTCTTTGTCCCACTTTAAAAGAACAGCGTTCCCCACCATCATCAAGATCATCATGATCATCATTAGCAACCCTGTAGGGAACTTCAGGAAGTGGAAAACTATTAACATTCCCCCTCCCAAAAACTTCTCTGACTTAAGAAATGCCTGTAAAATAAATGAAATCCTGACAATAAATCACTATCAATCACCTATGTATCATTATTGATATGCAAATGATAGCCTCTGGCAATACAATGCACAGCAGTGCATCAAAGCTCTTACTTCATCCAATCTGAGATTTCCAAAGATTTCCATTTAAATTAATGTCAGTTAAGTCACTGTCTATCACAGAAGGAGGTAACACAATGGGGATATAGTAGTCTATGGCCCAATGATGAATGATGAAAGTATTATAAATGTAACAGTGGAGGTGGCAACATTCCCGACATACATTAAAATCCCAAGCTGTGCAGTGAGTGATGTGATTTTCATTACCCAGCAGTGGTTGTTCCACCAGAGAGGGTAGGCAGAGCCACCGCAACAGACTCACATTTCAGCTCACTACTGTGCGTAGTGGCAAACAGTTGTTGGCGCCAAAGAAACTGAAACAGATATCTTTGAGATTTTAACACATTACTTAGATAAAAGGGGGTTTGTGACTGATGTTATGGAACATCTTTTGACTGCCTTTAACTATTTAACAACAAGCCTTTACAGAGCCTGATGCTAAGTGAATTGATGAATACTTTTGGATGGATGGATACTACAAGGGCAATAAAGCCTACTGCATCTGTATTAATCGATCTTATGAATATGTTGACGTCAAGAGACTTACCTGAAGAGTCTCGAGAAAGATGTGGAAGACAGGACACAGAGAAGGAGAGCAAAGGAGGAAAGGGCCAATGGTTTGTAAACATCTGTTCCCTCGTTTTTTATTTAGAGATAAAAACCCAGTTGACAACTGCTGTGGTTAAGCAAACCGTATTGCTACATGCACATAATGTCCACTTTGTTTTTTTGCTGCAGAACTCAAAGATAAAGGAAACAAAGCTTATTCACAACAAGACTACCAAACGGCAGTGGATTTTTACAGTGATGGATTGGCAGAATTACGTGACATGCTTCCACTATACACCAACCGAGCACAGGTAAACGTTCAGATGCCTTCAATTGAGCCTTGGTGCCCCGTTGATTTATTTTTGTTTCTACATGGGGAGATGTGAATCCAGAACCTGTAGAGTGGCTGGTCAGCAGGTAGGTCTGGTCACACCTGTGGAGTGTCTGGGCAAACTTTATTTTGCAGGAGGAGCAGTGTTGAGTGACCACAAGGGCAGTGGCGGATTAAGGTGGTCATGGGCCCCTAGGCTACTATTTGTGTGAGGCCCCCTTACTGATCACGCAAAATAACAATAATGTGGCATGTTAGAAAGCGTTCTAGGAATATTACATGGCACATTCTCGGGGCGCACTGGCATACACCCATTGAGACAGCCTCTACTAAAACAGCAATGATACAGATACAAGTGTGAATTCGCTATAGTTTCCGCGACCACGAATTTCTGTGGACCAACTGACCAACTGAAGCTAAAAACATATTCACATTGCATCTGCCAGCACGCAACAGCTTTTAGCTTTCTAACCCAAGAGGAGGCAAAATCACAACATACAATGAACACAGTAGCAGGACATAATAACAGCAAAAAAAACTGCATAATCATAAATACATATTCTCAGAAGTTTTTCTGACAGAAATCCCTAACGAGGCTGGTAAAATCCCATTTGCGCAGAATATCACTTTCAATGGACGGATCAGAGAAGGTGATTCAGTCTGTTTTGGCCCATCGTGGATCTCAGTCATTCTTGAACTAACGGCAATTTTGAAAAAGAGCACTTCCCGGTGGCATTGGTTACAAGCAAAGTCATAAATAGTCCGAGTGCCATGTCAACAAATGGAAACTTTATTCTTTTCTTTTTAGAAATGTTGGTGCAATGCTGTGTAGAAGCCATGACTTTGTAACAAAATTGACTTAAAGAACTGGCCACATGACCCACAAATCTACCTAATCAGCTGCTTAATTTTAAATAGAGGTCACGTTTTTATTTTATTATAAAAGATATATATATTTTTTTTGGAGCCAGGGCCCCTTGCAGACGTGGGCCTCTAGGCTGCAGCCTAGGGTAGCCTGTGCATTAATCCGTGTCTGCACAAGGGGTTCAACTCGTGTCTCAGAGTTCAGCTTTGTTAATGAGCCACAGTGGTTCTAATGTCTCCTGCCAAACAGACAATTGTTACAATGTGGTCAGAATTGTATGCTCTGCTTTTAAAACCATTTCTATATTGACAGAAATACTTCACTGCCCCATTTGTGCACACATGACAACCTAATATCCCTGCTTAAGAATCAACAACTTCACACATTTATTCAGTGTTTTGTTAGCAATTACTTAATGTCGTCTAATGCTGAACAATGCCTTCCTATAGGCCTATATTAAGCTGGGAGAGTTCAACAAGGCCGTCAGTGACTGCGAATGGGCCCTGAAGGTGAGCTCTACTTTGGAAACTGCAGGTCGCTCAGTTGATACCTCATTTTTCATGGTGTCATCTCCAGCCGAAGTTTCTGTAATCCCAGGTACTCAGAGGACCATAGGTATGGTGCAGTGATCTCATAATGGCTATTGGATTTTCTATTTCTTAAGGCTGCACTCATTGCACTGCATCAGTCTCAATGATGAGCTTTTCAGGTTGGACCGAAGAAAAATAAAGAAAAATTAAGGCATTAGTGCTTTTCCAGTTCATGCTAATTTGGTATTACTTCTCTTGTACTTGATTGCCTCTAGCTAGTAAAGATTTCAGTTGAAAATGTGAATACCCCGTTTTCTATGATGAATAGGCTCTCTAAAGCATCTGTTTGTGTCATGTCGTACAATGTAATCAAACATAACAGTTCACATGTAGCGCAAAATCTCAAATGTTCCGTTGAACTTAATGACGTGTCTTCAATCGGTGGGGCCGTGTAAAACAAGTTAACTAGTACAACATAACTGGCAGGATAGAAATTTTGTGTGTTGTAGAATATATATGTAACCTAACCTGTCACTGTTTCTCTTGCTTTCTGCCCGGTCTGTCAGTGCAATGAGAGATGCATCAAAGCTTATGTACACATGGGAAAAGCATATGTTGGCTTGCAGAATTATAAAGAGGTGAGCATGACCCCTCATTAAAACTAAGCTTTGTACACATATACATCTATATACCAATCTGCCTCAGAAATACAGTCACCTGACATCTGCAATACATTTTCTTTTTAAATCTTGATTATGATAATTGTGATATGTATATCAATATTCAATCAAGCATATACTGCAGCTTTCTGAAATCCTTAGTGGTAAATCTTGGCAAAGCAATGTTGTCTATTGACAAACTAAGCCTTCCAAATCTTACTGGCACCTGGCAAATTGTAATTAGAATGTAAATAGCAGAATGCATGGTCTACTTCCTATCATGGTTTTAAATGTGTCCTGGCCACTTATTCGCACGAGAGACTACATATTGCTGATGCCACAGTCCTATTGATTTCCATGGTCCCGGAAGACATCAGGGGAGAACAACAACCTATCATATTACATGGGTGCTGTACCAAAAAATTCCCTCTCTTTTTTTTCGCAGGCAAGAAACTGCTATGAAAAGATTGTGGAAATTGAACCAGAGAGGCAGAAAATGGTCAACGGTAAAGAGAAAGTTTAACAATAACATGCACAGCAGTGCATAAGAGATAAGAAAGTCAATGTTGGAAACATATTGCTGGTTCTGTCCTGACTCCTTAGGCCTTATAATGTCAGACTATTGCCAATGTGACGTGAGGGTGGGGTGGGGGATATTCTTTGTTATTATAGTGGACAAAAAAGTCTCTTCCCTGCATAGTTTCATTATTATTCTTTAAATGCTTTCACATTGTCAAAATAGCAATTATGATTTTTCTTTAGTCAGATAGTCAGATGACCAAACCATAGAGGAGATATCCTCTTTTCACTTTTCTCCCCTTTTAAAACCTTTCATAGTGTCACAATCATCACACTCCTTAAATTCATCCAGTGAAAGGGACATTTAGGAAGACAAGAGGGATTGTGTCAATTTCAAAATATCAATTTTGAAAGAAAGTACTTCTGACGGTTTTTGCCAGTGCATTTAGCAAGTCCAGTTTGAATTTGAATTTGCTGTGAAAACTAAATAGGTGTAAGAAAAATGAAAGGTAAATTATATATACTATGCACTGTATTCCTTTAGCATTTGTCAGGAACTATTACAAGACAGTTTTTTTTTTTATAAAATAGAATTACATTGATTATGCATTACCGAAGGTGAGGAAAGTTAAGTGAAGACAGTGAGGAGAAGATGGGGGGACATGATTGCTCATCTACCTCCATATATCATATTTTTTCACATCTTTCATCTTCCTCCTTGCAGAATACCTGACTCATCTGGAATTGTCGGAGGAGCGAGAGAGGCAGGAGTTAAGTGCCACAGAGGAGTTCAACAGGGGAGGACAGAAGTCCTCCACAGTGCCTCAGCTGCTGGAGAAACTCTCAAGGCCCAACCAGAGCCCCCTATACTACTGCGGAGGGCTGGAACTTCTGTTGAAAGCCATTACTGACTGTGAGTGCACTAAGGGGACATCCTCTCCGATCCCTTTGATAGGTTCTCTCTCTCATGTTGTTCGACTCCCTGCTCAACTGGTTGACACAGGTTCCTCGTCTTCTAAGGCCTACAGAGTCAGAATGATGGCAAAAAGAGAGAGGAGCACCGTTGGGTCAAAAGAGAGAAGAGAAAAGGCAGGGGCAGACTTCACCTTTCGCACTGGGCGAAAGGTGAAACATCAAAGTAAAAAGTCTGTTTGTTGTAGGTAACGGTCAATTTGTCAATACCTACAAAAAAACAGAGGTGAAAGAGAGCCCTTACCCTGGCTGCTATTGATCGCTCTTCATGGTCCCTTTGCTCGTCCCAGTGAGAATGTTTTCCAATAGTTCTTATAAACCCATGGTCAAAAGGCAAATATTGTGTCCTGCTTCAGGAGCCGATCGGCAAAGAACAGTTAAGCAACAGAAGTAATGGTAAAAAAAAGTTATTACTTGTTTTTTGTATCTTAGAGAATAAGTATTGGAAAAGCGACTTAATGTCGTAATACTGGTGCATTGGGCCTGTTATGGCTGCATGTATAGATTGGGGCCTAATGCAACGGCCTATTGCCTCCAAATGGCATCTTGTTTGTAGCATGTGTCCTTCACAGGCCAGAGAGCCTATGATATTAAGGAAGTGACTGAGCGAGACAAAGTACAATGGTAATAGGGTTTGGGAGAATAAATAGCATATTTACAGCTATAGCATTTCAGAGAGAGGACACAATGATTGAACATTAAATTACGGTAAATTAAATGGGTGGATTTACATTTGGGATGACATTCAAATGATGATGTTGATGATAGAATATATCACATTACCGGGTTTCACACATTGTCAACTGATCAAGGAAATAGCCACGATATCATGTTCTTTATATTTCTCCCAAATGGCCCTTTCACAGTATTACCATTACATATTTTTCTTGCAGTGGCAGCTGCTGGTCTCTCAAAGAGGGGAAGCTAATTTTCGGCCTACATCATATAAATTGTCAATTTATTTATGTCAATTCTGCTCTCTGTTCCTTTTCAATTAAATGCTCTGTCACCCTGTCATACCAACTAGCTGTCTTTTCCAGTGACTTGACCAGTGTCTTCTCAATGGTTAGCAGAGCTAGGCTGCTTAAAAGGCCATGACCCATCGTGTTACGGGTGTAGGACTTCAGTCGCTTTAAACAGGAGAAGCGCCTTTCTACAACTGCAGATGTAGCTCAAATTGTTGGCACTAATAAGAACAGTTTGTAAAGCTGAGGAATTGCACTGTCCAACTCCATGTCTTTAAGGAACACCAATAAATCACACAGCTTTCCCCTGTCACCCTGATCTGAATACAGGACTTGAAATTCAGACCTCAGTCTCCCTGAATTAAAGCGATGGCCAACTACCAAAACTATATTAAACTCGAACAAGGAAATGTGGGAATTCTGTTAAACTGAAACAAGGAATTCTGTGTATAAGTGTATGAAATGTACAATGAACATTGTCTAGCAATTTCGCCAAGCAAATATCAAGAAATAAGTTGAGGTTTGTCTTTTGACTCACTTGCAAAATCTGCAATGGCACTGAGAGCTCCGGCGACGTTATATAGTTCAAAATTGCTGTCAATCAAACGGCAACTCAGTCTTTCGCAGACCCTCCAATCATCACGCAATAGTCCAGCGTCCAGGCCAGCCCACTCTCCATTCACCCCCAGAGACTTTGGGTCTCAGGGATGAAAAAAAAGCGTCCGTGGGACGTAATCGCAGCATTATCCAATGACCGTCGACGCACTAAAAACAGCTGTTCCATGCAGCCCCATTAAAGTGGACGGACTCTGAGCTTCCACAGGCAAATGCACTGTGAGAAGGAAATCAAGTCAGTCGACCTGTGACTAGCAGCTGATTCTGAACAAACTTGTCTTTGAATTATTGTAATGCATTTTTAGTCAATGAAATGTTAACACAACAGTATATATTTGACTATTTAATTTTTGTAATTTTAGGGGAAGCCAAGGTTCCCTCACTGTCGTAGAGAAATTGCCACTGCTTGCTTGAATAATATTTTCTAAATTGATTTATCTGGCATGCTGCAAGAAATGTACAGTATCAACCTAACTTTTATTTGAAGGTGAATGAGAGTTTGAGGATAACGTTTGTGAAATTTAGATTTGGGAGGTGGAACAATTGGTAGTTGGAGTAGCTTTTTATGACGGCATGAGAAATTCTGTCTTTGTTTCCGGAAAATACTACTTCTCCTATTATCTTTTTAACTCATACAGGTGGGTAGAGTAGATATCAGCTAAAAGTATTGTTACTTTTAAATAATAATGACTCAAGAAGATGTCAAAGTAGTTCAAAAATAGTCAAAATAACTCGATGAAAGAGTCATTTATTGTTGAAATAAGCAGAAAAAGATGTATGTTAATATCCAGATTTCCAACATATGAATTGATAAATGCTTGTCGAATATAAATATATGAAATATAACTATTCACATGCATTGGCTCAATTATACATTTATGAGCTTGCAATGGATCTCCTCTGTATCATGTCTTCATTATAACAACGATGCAGAGGATCCGCTGTGCATTTCATCTCATGCAAGTGTCACTTTAACGCGGGTCTACACACTGAGGACAACAGGCTACATCTCTGGCTACATATAGTGGATATCCATTCCAATCAGTTCCAATGTCACTAGGCAACCGCTGTCGTCGTTTTTTTTTTTATCAATGAGGCTATGCTACGTTTCATGATGTCAACTTAAAACCTTACCATGCAAAGTATTGTGGAAGATTGTCAAGAAGCATCACTGGAGGCCCTATCAAGGGCATCTCATGTTTTTGTTAACTAGAGCGTGTATTGTCCTACTCTTCCTTGTGTTGCATTTTGTTTTCACAAATATACGTGAGTAAAAGTGAATGATATGTAACAGAGCGCTTTACATCATTTACATCATCTGACGCACATAGGAAATGTTAAAGTATATGCTATGCCTCTGGAGGTTTTATCCGTTTACTTTACAACATCTGTCAAATACGATTCATTGACCTGCTTACAGTGCACAAGGGCAACCTCATTTTTGACCTCACAAAATAAAGTGAGGCTCTTTTACTTCCAAAGTGAAAACACCAGAGCGTGTACTGTGTGTGTGTGTGTGTGTGTGTGTGTGTGTGTGTGTGTGTGTGTGTGTGTGTGTGTGTCAACTATTTCATAAAAAAATGCTTTTTATTCGTTAGACGTTCGTTTGTTTCAGACATTTTATTCAAAATGATTATATCTACTTTTTATTTATTTGGCCAGTGATTGTATTGAACAAAAAGCAGTAGGGATGAGGTGAGGGTTGCTCTGAGCAAGGCTTCTATATGTGCATATTCATCCGGTTATCTGGTACAAAGGATTCAACAATTTTGGGCCAAACGTAGTGCAAATCATTTAGTGAAAATAAATGGCATGTTTGAGGTTGTTTTGGGTCAATTCCAAATGGTAACCATAGCCCAGAAGGGATTGGATTAACGTCAGAAAACCTGAGCCGCATCTTCATTGATCAATGGATCAGTGAAACTGAACAGCAGGACTAGCGCTACACACAAGTACGTCAAGAGAACGGACACAGGACACCATTCTGGATAACGAACCAGCAGAGAGATAAAAAACACCTTGTTGTCCAATGTCCATTCTTGTTCATTGAATTAGCAGGAGAAGTCTCTGAAATCCCAATGCCATGATTGCAGGAAATGTCCCTATTGGCATTGTAATCTCACCTCTCCTTCCTCTAAATCTTT
Source organism: Gadiculus argenteus (assembly GCA_900302595.1). Taxonomy (NCBI): domain Eukaryota; kingdom Metazoa; phylum Chordata; class Actinopteri; order Gadiformes; family Gadidae; genus Gadiculus; species Gadiculus argenteus. The sequence goes on along the minus strand of OMLJ01121085.1, from coordinate 4,346 downwards.
TAAATATCACTTAGCTACACAATGTGATTGCTTTAAAGCAAATGCAGAGTTGTAGGATGAGCCCAAAACAAGTCAATTTTTACAGTAGAAAAGTACAGTAGAAATTGCACAGCAAGCCCACAAGCGCTCCAAGCAGCTCTCACAAAGCTCTCTGTCATGTCATTTTATAAGCGTGTTGTAGAGCAGTTCTGTACACTTGCTGTTGCGCTGTGTCTTGGTGCTCAGGGTCTCTGCACCTGAAATTAGACGAATTAGAAGATTTAGTGTTATCTAAATTAAGAAGACAAAACTTGGATATGGTGCAACCGGACAATGCTGCAACCGGATATTGCAGCATTGCATTGTTTTTTTGCAGTCGTTGCCCATCCCCTGCGGTTGGCTTGTGGTTGACAGCCCTAGAAAGTTGGTCAAGGTGTGAAGAACTGTCGTGGTTGGGCAAATTGCACATGTTGTATTGTCAGTTAGCCCACTGTTTCCTTTCTCCCCCACCATGTAGGCCTACACAGTATTTTGCTTGTATGTATTGGCTTCTTTGAGTGCTGGGAAATTGTACACCACATGCATCCGGCTCTGATTCATTAATCGGTTTTGGTTTCATCATTAATGTATTTGTCACCAAATGTCTTCTGTATCTTGATACACCATCTCTCTCTCTCTCTCTCTCTCTCTCTCTCTCTCTCTCTCTCTCTCTCTCTCTCTCTCGCTCTCCCTCACACTGTATCATGAAAAGGCACAAACCACAAAAATGAAAAGAGAGCAAGGCTCTAGGGAGAGGAGGAATGGTTATGCCAGCGTTGACTTGACAGATTCCTTCCCCTCAAAGCACAGCCCTGTCACTGGTCTGCTGTCTGCTGGGCTCAAGCACTTAGTTTCAACTCCTTTTTCACACTCAATCTAGTAGGGTGAGCTCACAGTAAAGGACAACCGGTCTGGATGATCAAACCACCGTAAACATATCTTCAAGAAAACATCTGTTACCATTTTATCATTTGTGAAATGTACCTCCTTGTGTGCACGTGCCTGTAAACAATGGCAATACAGCACTTTAATCTATCAGAATCAATGTGCGACCGTCAGTGTGGCGTTTGTTGACCTCGTATCAGTGAACCCCATACAACACAATAACACAAAGACAAAAGTGCTATATTGCCATTCTTTACATTTGTGGCTGACACATCACCCCTGCTGAATGCTCTTTGGAAGAATCGGTACGAGCATGTCCGTTTGACAAAGAATATTGGCAACGGATGTTTTGGGGAACCCAGGAGGCTCGGTTACAATGGATTGATCACAGAGACTGACGTTGTCCATGAACTAGTGGCCAATTTGACCTATACAATAAAATGTCTTAATTTGAAAAAATGATATATTAGAATGACCAAAATAAAACTACAATTGAACATCCACAATGAATAAAACAACAAACACTGGGATCTGGAAGGCAGGAAGTTGTGAGTCCTGTAGACTTCTCCACTGAGGATTCAGGAGTTCTCTGTGTTCATGACCGATCATTGAGTGTTCTCTGTCAAACAGGTACTGGCCAGACCCTCTTCCGGCTGAATAATGGATTCAGCGTCATCATCAGCAATGACACAGTAAAGAGGTAAGAGGAAGGTGGCCAGAGGGGGTGTGTGCTGGGCAGATGACAGCTCTCACTGGGGCTCTGACTGATGATTGCTGGCCGCCCACGGAGTAGAAGGCCGGTCAACTCTATAACTCAGCAGGTTATTTTTTCTTGCCTTTGTCCCTGTCTTTCCTACGGAGTGACTTTTAAAAACAAATGAGAGTGGAGACTCGTACGGGTCCTTGAATACGTTTTTTTTTCATCCCTGAGACCCAAAAAAGGTTCACACTGAAAGGGCGGGAAGGAGGGTGGGGGGTGATTATGTCTCCCCTATGTCCGATTAGGGCCAGGATAGTATTATAGTATATATATAGTATTGTCTGTCACTTGATCCCAACGTTCTTGACATCATTCAAGTCCTCCGGAAATGGAGCGTCTCAGAAAGTTGTCCGTTCCGTTTGTGTAAAAGGGATTGGAAGTGTCAAGCTTGATGAATCGGCCGGCGGGGCTTAATAGAATGAGGGGGAGCCACGTCTTACCGAGATCTTCAAGAGGCCACGTGTTGAGTTAAAGGCCCACATCAGTCTTGCCAGACGCAGGCGTGCTGTATCACTCCTGCCACACTCAAAAGGAAGCGTGAACTAATGCCCTCGCCGCTGGAAACAGCCCAGGCTCAAGAACCAAGGAGTCATGGGTCCTTTTAGTAATCCTTCTGCAATTAGCCTGATCTGCTCTCAGGGTGCTCTGTATTAACTCCCCCGTGCCAAACGCTGTATCATTTGTTCATGCACTGATGGCCAACCTTTGTGACTGACTGATTTGGTGATATTGTCACACTTTTCCACTGTCGTTTGTTTAGTCTTCATCATTTGTGGTTGGTGTTTATTTGCTTTTATCTATGTTTTGTGTCTCTCGGTTCCCTTTTTCCTGCGTCATTTTTATTTGCTGATTATTTACTATTTATTATTTATGTGCTTTGCGTTTATTTGCTTTCATCTACACGTTGGTCTCTCTGTGCTCACACATTCATTCATTGAATGGTCGTTGTCGACCATTGTAGTCCCTGAGTGCACTGCCCACCACCCACCCTCCTTTTCATGGGACATTTCGGTTTTTATTTAGGTCAGCGACCTTTTCCGACGAGCTCTTTTACTGAGAATACCCTCCTGTATTTCCTCCACAGCGGTCTGTCACACGATTCGAGGGGTCTGTGCCCCCCGGAGCTGTGTGCGTCGGTGCTGAGATTATGGCTGGTGATTTGCAGTGGAAACGGTTGGTGGACTTAGAAATTATATACTTCATTTCTCTCCTCTTCATATCCTCTCCCTCCCCCACCGCCCCCGCTGAGCCTTTCGGTCGAGCGACGATTAGTTCTCACCACATTCAGGTGGGCATCATGAAGGGAGAGGCACTCGAAGGGCCGTACATGCTTAATTACACCATTGTGTTATTATGCAGCTTGTCAAGGATGAGTGTGTGTGTTTGACCCGTGATAAATACATAAAATATGCATGTCGCTTTTGCAATTATGAGATTATATTTGCAAAAGAGATTATTGCAATATAATGCAATTATCCATATTCTTATCATTTGGATCATGAGAATATGAGTGAATTAATATTGATAAAATAATTACTCTTCACAGTATACTTTTATTTTTGTGCATGTGCGTTTTATGTGAGTGTTTGTTTGTGAGATGAGCAAGTGTGGCGTCACTCCCCTCTTAGAGAATATAACTGATGCTTTGTGTGTCTGTTCTCTCCACTGTGTCTCAATGCACTTCAGATGAAAACCAGAAAACGCTGATGGCGTGCCCTGTCTCCAGCCAGTCCATCGTGGACTCGCTAGCCTCGGAACACACGATGGTGCGACAAGCGAGTCTGTCCCTCCTGTGCTTGTACTCCCAGACTCAGCGCAGCAGACACATGGCAATTGACTATCTGAATGTGCAACAGTAAGAGATTGCACCTTGTTTTCATCACGCCAGCCAGTCAGCAAGATAAATATGACGATACAAGATTAAAAATGAAAATCTGCGACTCCTTACCCTGGCACACAAGTTGTTTTTCGTTGGGGGAGCCCTAATAAAAATGAACTTGATTAAACTTTGTCCCTGCTGGGTCCCTGCAGATGGTAGTGAAAACATGTTAGTATTTATAACTGCAATTTTGGAAGTTATACAGTAAGCTAGCTCTGTTGTATCAGCACAATTTCCATTTTGTTTATTTCAATATTAATGCATTTATATGTGAATATGATCTCTCTTTTCCTCTCTGTGTCAACGTTGATTTAAAGGTTGATGAAGAATCTAATGCAATGCATCGCAAGCCCAAAGGATCAAGAAGAGATCAGAGCTCTGGCAGTTCTGGAGAACTTTGCATCCGAAAACAAGTATAACCCAGCTTTATCGTTTTCCCTTTCTAAAGTGTATGCTCAGGTTTAGAAAAAAAAACATGGAAGCACAAATTCACAGTTGAGTTAACCAATTACTGGTTTTGGTTCAGAGATCTGAATATTTATTAATTATTTCTTATTTTCCCCACAGGTTTTGCATGCAGCTACGGGATAAGCTAACTGAAACTGTCTTAGTCCCTTTCACAACAATACTGGTGAGAGCAGTTAAATTGGAATTAAGATTTAAAGCATACAAATGTAATCGTAAACTGAATTACACAGAACCCTTTTGGAATATGTCTTTGACACACACTGTGTGTGTGTGTGTGTGTGTGTGTGTGTGTGTGTGTGTATGCTACGGTGAGTGTGTGCATGTTTCATTTGAGTG
>OMLJ01121080.1:0-21876 GCA_900302595.1 Gadiculus argenteus | reverse complement strand
AAAGCAAAAGCAATAACTCACACACAGATGCACGTGTGTGCTCACACACACACACACACACACACACACACACACACACACACACACACACACACACACACACACACACACACACACACACACACACATACTCTTACACAGCGCTTGCATCAGTCTGGATCACCAGTGGTCACCATTCTGTCCAGCCCTGACCTTTTTTTAAATGCCAGTACTAAAGTCAGCTCTGTTTTCCGGCTCTGAAAGTTTAGCGTAATGCTCATCGAAACACGCTACGATGAGAGATGTGTTTAATACCACTCGGACAGGTGGATGGGCCTATCACAGAACACAGATGCCTGTCTGTCTAAATCCTTGTTTAAATATAGGACATTAGGCTTTAATACACAATCCATTTGGACTGCCTAGCTTGTGAACTGTGCCAAGGAAAGACACTTTGATACCACTGGGTGATTATCAATGGGGTCAGGTTGCGTTATTATTGTCATGGGTTTACAAGTATTTGGTTTGGTGGATTTAACCGGGACATTTATAGTTGTTGTTCATATTCAACAGTTTGTCCAGTCACGGCTGCCAAGGTCTTCATTAGTTTTGCTGGTGGTGGATCGCCTCTGTTTGGCTTTTGATTGTTCTCAGCCTCACCTGGGAGTGGCTTCAGATCAAGTGTCTTATCAAATTACTATGTTTAAATGTAACGTCAATGTTATCATTACTTTTGTCAGGATCCTTCCTTTGAATTTGTATTTTCCATGGATCTTGTTGTTAGATGATTCAGTGAAGGTTGCAGATGGTACGGTCCTAGGCGACTGAGTGAAGACACCACACGGTGGGCCTGGATGTGGGTGACCTGTGTGTGTTTTTGTGTTTCAGAGTGTGGCGAGGAAGGCTCGTGGGGGGACCTGAAGGCGGTGTTGGGCCAGATGCCAGACGTCCACCACCGCCTGCTGAGCTACCTCTGCCGCTTCCTGACTGAGGTGGAGAGCCACCACGCGCACAACCGCATGACCGCCCTCAACCTGGCCACGGTGTTCGGACCCAGCGTCTTCCAGTCAGTCCCACTCACCTGCTACCTCCTGCACCGTACACTCTACCCTACTCAAATGGGTTTCTATTCAACTCACTTACTACTGTCACTACTACACTTTATTTTATATTAGCCGTGTACCGCCCAGGACTTTTTTTTGGCTACGCCCACACATTAGCTCCCCTTGTCATCGCGTACGCTCAACAGGGAAGTCCGAGAGGCTTACCAACGGAGCGTCGACGAGCTACGAGCGGCTCAGAAAAGTACCACCTCTGCTGGAGGACTTTCTGAGCCCCTGTAAGAGCCCTGTGGGGCGGATCCTGGGCGGATCCTCTCTCCAAACCACACCCACAAAACCTCATAGCGGGAAAAGTACGCCTGGTCGGTACGCGGCTATATTGTTAGCCTTTACTTCTATAATTCTTTCGACTCTACTACCACCACTTCAACTGCTACTTTATACTGCTTCTATACTTACCCTGACCCCTCTGAATCAATCTGACATCTGGCCAACAGGTGGCGCTATTATTTATTAAGAGAGGACAAAAGACAAAATACATCCCTACATGACTTAAATACTGTGTTCATGATGTCACTCATGGCTATGTTTCACAACATTTTGTTTAATAATGCAGATATATTTACCTAGGCGACAGAAAAACCATCATCACATCATAATGTGAGCTGGCACGGTGCAGCCAGTAGACCCTGGTCCACAACACATTCATAGCTTCCTGTAATACATTATTTATTACCCAGTCTGCATTCATCTGCAGTAAAAATAGAAACTTATCAATGATCTCCATTTGTATTGTTTTTGCGTACGCACTCCCACGGTGTGTGTAACGGCTCCAACGGTGTGTATGAATCACACCAAAGCATTCCATTGAATGGACCCATTGAAAGGTTACAGTTTCCATTCGCTTACTCTGTCTTCAGAATAATAACCATTCCAGATTGAGGCGGTAGGCCTCTGTAGCAAGATCCCCTCACCCCTAGGTGCTCCATCACACCATGTATCTGAGTTCACTGTAAATCGGATTCTCATAGCGTAGCATTTTGAGACCGGGGCCAAAGCACCCCCCCCCTTACACTCCTTTGAGAAAACAATTGAACATTTTTTAGACCAATGCAATAAAAAACGAGACCACATTTTGAGAGAGAAAGTCAAATACAAATACGATTTGATTTTGAGTGCATTGACATACCATTGAGACTACATATTGAGGAAAGTAAAACACAAATGCAAATGAGATAAAATTTTTGAGAGCATTGACATACCATTGAGACCCCATTTTGAGATGCCTGTATCGCACCTTCTCTCTGCACGCTCCCCGCTGGTCTCCCTCATTAATAATCCCAGTGATCCCAGTGAGCTGGGTGAATGGACCGCCCAGTGCCGCTCAGGTTTCGATGGGTTAGGAAGAAGCCATATCAGATGGCAACTCCGTCCCTGTACACCGTGTCCCCGTAAGTCAAGTCGAGCACGCGCCTGCATTTATATTTATGTTTACAGTTTGGATCCATGTTCCCATCTACGTTTGACACAGCTGTCGGCTGGGGTGTCGACGGCTATCAGGGGATCACCTTCACGCATGCCAGATGGTGGCTGGATCGCATTCTGTGTAATTTTCCCGCTCACGATTCATCAGAGCGGTGCCTTAGTCAATGCGTTAAAAAGGAAAAGGTTTTCTGTGAAACATGAACAACATAAAAACAAACCAAAATACGGAAAAACTTGGGACATTGTTTGTAATCGGGTGGTTTCTGATAGGGGAAGCTTACCTTCACTTATCTTATATTATTTGTTTGTATCCGTTTTCTCCTCTGCAGCGTGTCTCCCGGGTCTGAGGCACTTAAGGAGCAGAACATCTGTAATAAAATCATGGCTAAGCTCATCCAAAACTACAGCAACATCTTCGACAGCAGCCACGATGGAGACCAAGATGGCCTCACTGGGGAACTACCAACCCTCATCGTTGTCAAGGTACACATACCATCTGGTAGTCCAAGTCCATTTTATTTCTATAGTCCTTAATCGCGGTTACAGTCTCAAAGGGATTTAATGTCAATATCTTGCCCCCCAAAGGGCATACCGTATATTCTCTAATAGAGGCCCAAGTCTTTATTTGACTCCAGCGTATCGCGCAGGCCTTTATTGCAATATTAGAGACAGGCCTCTGTTTCTATTTTAGGAAAACTGACTACCTGTAGAATGAATAAAAACCAAATTTTGTGTCTACCGAGAATCAAGCGAGTGCAGTGACATCGCCCCCCTGCGGTACTGCCATGGTACTATCACAAGCATAATGTTGAGTCCTGCCCAAAAGATTGCAAGTTTGTGGGAGCTTTTAGACATTTAAAAACGTTGGTTCTAATAATAGCCTCTTTTTGAGGCCGGCCTTTATTTGACCCCGCCAGCATCGGGACCCGGGCAATCTTAGAGACTGGCCGCTAATTGAATACAGGCCAGTATTAGAGCATTTCCGGTACATACAGTACAAAATACTTTTGTACACGTGTATCTGTAGAATACTACATTTAAGATAATACAAGACACAATTGTTTATTTTTATATTTGTTTATACTATACTAACTCATATACGCAACATAAACAAAAACTGCACATTCCCAAGACACCATTTCAAAATGGCCGGCTGACATGCATCTCTGCATTTCAACATGCTTTCAACATGGCACACAGCACGTCAGTGGCATGCCTCTGTCGGTCAGTGACATATCCCAGAGCCCTGGAAACCCCCTTCACCAGCACCGCCCCCAGGGGGGAAGTGGCCTCCTTCTCTGTACCTAACCCCCCTGACAGGGGCCACCGGGGGTTGTCTCCATGCCCCCCCCCCTGCCCCCCACCTTTTTACTGACAGCATGGGGTCCCAGCGGGGGCAAGGAGGAAGAGGATCTGGTCCTCTCGTAGGATGGTGTTCGCCACGGATAGCAGGGGGCGAGCGGGAAGGTGACAGCGATCACATGACTCGTCATAAAATGACGATGAGATCATGGTGAAACGCCTGAAAAGTTCTGAAGCAAGCAAAAAAAAAAGACGCTTAATTCCCCAGTCCCATTGCAGTCATGCAATGTTATTGTTTGATTATTTTACTGCTTGAGTCTAAATGATCAAAAGATAACTAAATTATCCTTTTGTATTTTAAAGAGGCCAACGTTTTTATGATCAAAAGTCTGATAGGTCTAGGAGAATTGCATGATTGCATGTTTGTCTCCTACTGCACTCGGCTGGGCATTGAGCTGTGCTGTCATCTTGGTCAGGGTCACCCGAGATACTGCTGACCAATGGGAATACCTTAATTCAAACGGCCCTTTAGATCATCTTACACACGTGCACACACAGACATGAGCGCGCACCACACACAGAGTAACAACGTTCAATGTAATAGCGTGTGTACAGTACAGACACATGCATGCGGCCTGAGGCCTGCATGCAGCCTGCCTTGGAGTTCCCATAGCGTCGCTTGGCCTGCTCTGCCTATGCAGGAGCAACAGCTGTGTGTGTGTGTGTGTGTGTGTGTGTGTGCGTATGAGAGGTGTTTATGTGTGAATATGTGTTTACCCCCAGTGGGGGAACACTTTCAGAACGCACGCCAGACTTTTAACCAACTTAATCTATTTTGGTATCTGTTGTCGGGGCTACCAATACTCTTCTTCTTCTCGTTAGTGATGTCGCTGACACTTGGCCAAAAAGCTTTGAGCGAGTGATTACAGTGACATGGTCATTCAGGAGCAGGTAGGGGCTAGGCGCAGGGCCCCCTTAACCAGCCATTGGGCCCTGGGGCAGATTTTTCAGATTTGGCCCCCCGATTCAATTTGTTGACATTAAGCATCCACGCAGCCGTAACAGCGTGCATGTGTTCGGCGGAGGGCTGTCCATACCACGCTCCCTCCTTGTTGCAATACGGCAACTCATGATAGGCCCCCTGATCGTCCTGGGTCTTCAGCCCAGGTAAGCCTGTGCATGAAGGCGGCCTTGGCTAGGCGTTATGTATAAGGCTGCATACATGGGTTGGAATCAAACCGTGTAGTATCTAACCGGTTTAAATACCACATCGATGACACTAACCTGAATCCCAAGTTCATATAAACCTTCCAGAGAGTGACAGCTTCCTCTGAGTACAGGACACGCACACCATATTTAGAGGTTGGAAAGCTTTTCATCTCTTTCTCTCCCATGTCTACAGGAAGTTCCCCTGATGAATGTGGACAGCGAACGCTCCCCGGCAACACCAACCCCAAAGACACCGGTTCATGTCAAGAAAAAGGTGTGTGTGCGTGTGTTTGTGTTGATTGGAGTTCACATCTGTGTGAATGTGTCTTTTCAGCAGATTAATTTCTGAAAAATCAGCTGAAGAAAAAGTTTGACTATTAAAAGCTACTCTTCTAGCAAAATCGGATATTAAATAAATGAAATAAATAAAAATGAAAGAAATATGGCAAATAAATAAAAAGTAGATGTTATTTAATGTTGAGGTCAAAATTTGGGCCTCCATGTGTATACTTTTTATATCACGTTCAATGGTACCCTGTTATTACTTCTTCCATGTCCAGAAACAAGTTGTTTAAGTTAATCCCTGGATGACTCATGATTTCTCCAGAAAGTTCCTTTTGAATCCTGAACTCTGACCTAGTTGGTCGTCAAGTGTGATTTGGACAATCAGTTTTCCCTAACGCAGCAGGGTCATGTAAGTGCTGACACATGAGACTGTGTCCGTACATATTCTGATAGAAGGGAGCCACTGTGTTGCGTACATATGACATACGATACGCTTGTTACCCTGTTCTAAGAATTTCACCAGGGCTCACTAGCAAACTTGATAAATGTTGTCAGTCTTGCTGATGCTAACAAGCTGTGATTGTTGAATTAAACTCAGAACAACAGAACAACAATATCCACTGCGATATCGTTTGGAAAGTTCTGGAAAATAAACAACAAATAGTCATGCTTTGGCATATCTGCCCTTTATTGGTATCTCTCTATGATTTTCTCTTTCTCTTTCCCTTCTCTCCTCTTACTCTTTCTCTATTCTCTTTCTGTCTGTTCTTTTTCTCTCCCTTTTCTCTCTCTCTCTCTCTCTCTCTCTCTCTCTCTCTCTCTCTCTCTCTCTCTCTTTGGGGCGGCAGAGTCTTGAGGTGTCCCTGAGCAAGACGCCTCACCCTAACTCATCATGATGATAACCCACCATTACTCCAGAGGAGACTCGACTTCCTTTGCTTTCCTTCCTCTCTCTCTCTCTCTCTCTCTCTCTCTCTCTCTCTCTCTCTCTCTCTTTCTCTCTCATATTAAGATTACATAATTCAGGAAACGCAGGAAATTGAACAATATTTTGTATAGTCTACATTCTGATGCACAGCATTTATTTACAATACACATTCGGGAACCGTTGCCAAGGTTTGTGCACTGTGTGGTTGCTTATAATGTTAACTTTGTCTTGCATCTCACTGTAAGGCATTACCTCAGCCACCATCCATGTGTCCAGATTTCCTATATATATATTTTTATATATATTTTTTTATTTTTAACACAGATTATGTGGCGGTCATTAAGATGTCACAGTACTTGATTTGATAAAGTAAATAGCAGGAAGCAGTGAGGGTTTTGTCAAGAGAGGAAGATATCTCCTGAAGAAAACACGCTGCAATCCACATTTTAAATCCACCGCCCAACTGGGTGGAAGCAGCCTATTGGCTGATGCATTGGAGTGCTGTTGTCATTGCCAGCGTCTAAAAATAGTTACAATAGATTCTGGTACGTTTATGGATAGAAATGTGTTCCTCTTCTGAGGCGGGCTTCAATTCACGATAAAACAACATTGACGTATCATATCAGGTTTATTTAAGTGTATGGTCCTTTATAGTTATTAGTATCCATAAAAAGAATAAAGATAACGACACAAGCATAGTAATGTAGCGTGAACTGAGATAAATCAGATCAGTCAGATATCAGTAGCATTAACTTGGTGCGGTGAAAAACAGCCCCATAAAGGATGTTTTGAATTAGCCATGCCTCTCCCCCCAGCCACTTGATAAAACAACATGGAAGGAACCTTCTGAAAAAAGCACCTGTCATTGTTGTCCGACCGCCCAGGAAAACCCCTGACCTTTAATTCAGCTACTTAATCTCTTATATCACCTCTGTCAATATTAACCTTCATGGTTGCCATGTCCACAGAGATGCTAGACAGGGAAATTCAACATGCAACCTTATAAGAGAGACACCATATCCACTCACCAACACATGAGCGCATGAGCATTTTCCTCCGGGAAATGCACAGTGTGGCTGGTCCGGATCCAACCTGACCCAAGCGCTTAACCAGTTGTCGGGCTGTGAAGCCCACATGTTATGATCGGCTTGAGTGTGTTGTGATTGTTCCCTGTGGATGGTCACTATCTGGGGTCAGATCAGATTAGGGCTTGATGGTTGATATATTAGAAAGGCGTCATGGTTAAAAGTCCAGTGTGTAGAATTCAGTAGCAGCTAGCAGTGAGATTGTAGATTGCAACCAACTGAATGCCCCCAACCCCGCCCCATCCCCACCCCTCCCATTCAGACAAATACAGTGGCCTGTACTGGCCTGTATTGTGTAACGTGCCAGGAGGTATTTCCGTTTGGTGCTGAAGGAGAATCGTAACAAGGTTGTTTTTTCGACGACTCTTGCCTGCGAATGACGCAGACACCAACATCAACCACTGCTCCATGCATCCATACACACCATTTACATTTAGGGCATTTAGCAGACGCTTTTATCCAAAGCGTCGTACATTTGTCAGATGAGGAGTTTATACTGAGAAGTTTAAACGTCTCTGGTGGTCAAGCTTAACCTTCTCATATAGCCAGTGAAGATGGGCCTATACTCCTTTCACTTAAATATCCTGGTTTCACTTTTCACTTTTTATTATTATATTAAGTGTAAAATTGTTTAAAGGTCCCATGGCATGCTAATTTATGGATGCTTATATAGGTGTTAGCGGGCCCTTAATTCAGTATTTGAAGACGTTCAAGAAATTCAGCCTAGGTGCAAAATTACAGCCACTACGAGCCAGCCCCACAATGAGCTTTCCACAAACGTGCCGTTTTTAGAGGCGGGTCCAGGTGGAGGGTGGGGGTGTGGCCCTGAGCAGCTTGAGGCCACGGTACCATGGCTAGTGTTTACAGTGGATGTATCACAATGGCGAGGCGCACACAGCTTTTGACCGTGTTTTGTAAATATTCTAGAACACCCAGAGTGCTCCGGCGGGAGTCCTGGAGCTCTATATCTAAATAATATCATATTATATATAGGCAAGATATCTATATACTGTATATTATCACGGCCAAAAGCCACGTGCGCCTCCGGAAAATATAATGAATCTCAAACGACTGTGTCGGGTTCGCAGACATCTCTGGTTCTTCCACTTCCACATCAATCTGAAGTAGCCTACAGACTGAACCTCGACATGGAGGAGCCCGAGCCTGAGCTGCCCGCTGCCTGCCCGTGGTGGTGCCTCTGCAACGGGTTTGGCCCGCTGCCGAGCTGCCCACTGCCGAGTCCGAGCTGCCCACACACAAAACATGTGGCGCTCGCACGGTCGTGGCTCGTCTCATTGGCGGGCCAAATTCTCTGGGCGGGCAAAGCAGAGGAAAGGGGAGGTAACCTTTCCCCTTATTACAAAATAAGGGAAAAGCTCCCAAATCTGTGTGTTTGCACTTTCCTTTTTTCAAAGACGGAGCAACATACCTACGGCTCGTTTATATTAACACCTAACGTCATTTCTAGCTACTTGGGGACCATAGGCAGGCTAGGGGAACTCATATTAATGTAATAGAAAACCTCATAAAGTGAAATTTTCATGCCATGGGACCATTAAAGAAATTGCCACAACAGTGGCAATTTCACATAAAAGGACACACCAGGACACAGGCCAGCAGGGCCTTCTCTGCTGGCCCTGTCAAAGTTAGGATTATTATTTTTTTTTTTTATTACATTAATGTGTGTCTGGACGCATCTTAATTAAAAAAATTCAGTAGGCTACAATATAATTCCAGAAGGAAAACATTTTTTTTTTGTAAGGCTGAGCTGAATAAGGCATCCCAGCTACATGGACCAGCAGGGCAGCACTACAAGTATTGCTAGCCTTCCGCTGAAGCTGCCACCTCCCACTGGTTAATAACTTGACTGTGTGTCATCAGCCAATCAAATTTTGATGTGTAGTAATAGAACACCCCCAGGGCCCAGCAGTATGCCGGCAGCTGGCCTCCGGTGATGTCATCAACGATGAAAGGTTTGAAAGGTTGGCGGGTAGTGAGAGAGAGTTGATAATGAACTACTATGGCCACCGCCTTCACACAACCTAGCGATCCTGTTTCTGATCTCCTTCGTTTGGAGAGAAGACAGTTAATATCAAGCGATTTTTATCAGCTCTCAAGCACATTAAAACAGACTCGCGGTCGCAGAATGCAACCGGACAGACCCGACTCTCTGCACTGGATCTACTGCCATTGAGAAGGAGCTGCTCATTAAACTAAAACAGAACAGGAGGAGGAGGAGGAGGAGGAGGTCACTGAACGAAAGGATCGGAGGATGGATCTCCTCTGGAGTGATGGGTGAGTGTTTACTTTCTACTGTGTAGGAGGAGTGATAATGTTGTTGTGGTACTTTAGTTTATAAAGCATTTGACCCAGTAGGTCAAAGTAGGATAACGGTAATGCTGTGTTTCAGTGTTGATGCCGCTTATGTATATATTAAATGAACCCGTTCTCAACTCGTCCTGGGCTGGAGGCAGTGCACTTGTAATGTTGTTGCTATACTGAATTTAATCCGTTGAAGTTGAAGTTGCGAAAGCATCCGGTGAACATTATAACAATAACTGTGAAAACGTGTTTTGTCATGTGTGTGATGTGCAATCTGGTTGCCTAGTGACGTAATGAAGGATGGTGATGCTGCAGTAGTGTAGCTGCGGTGATGAACAGTGGTGTGCTCTGCTGTTGTTGTTGTTGAAGATCACCTCATGTCTTGTTGATGTTATGCTGTAGCGCATAGTGTGATGCACATATTTGGCTGTGTTGGCTGTATCAGAGCCTAATATGAAATGTGTGGGCATGTCTGGGTGTTTGGGGGTTGGGCGTTGATGGAGTTCGTTACTGAAGGCCCTGACTTAAATCCCACGGTACGCCAATGCATACAAGACAATACATGATAGAAAAACAGTGGCCAACACGCAAGTCAACAAGAACAAGCTAACATGCTGTACTGTAAACAATGTATGTGGTATGGGCGGTTGTTTCCGATCAGTGTTGCAGTACAATAATATTTACCCGTGAAAGCGAGGCCACAGGCAACGTTGCTGCCGAGAATGGGCACCTGCTCCCTGGAAATCTGACTCCAGCACGCATCGTTCCCCACAACAGCTATGACTGGTGTCTAGACGGACACACAGATAGACAGACACTCAAACAAAAATACAGAGAAATACAGAGAAAGTCCTGCCTAAGTGTTTGATTGTTTGTACAGTTTTTAAGTCTAATTTCCAATGAGAAATAGCTGAATCTAGTGGAATAACACAAAAAGTAAAATGATAATGAAGTGAATGAGGACACTGAATCAACCTGGTTATGAACCATGAAATCTAAAAATGGAGTTCACCTTATGCCTTGTGAAGGTGTCAAACTCTGCAACGCTGTACCCCAAGGACCCGTCACCGTACACGATCCATACCTCAGAGAAAAGGGCACAGTTAGATCAAGTGAACGATCCTTTAAATAATGCACAGACGGAATCCATAGTAAATGAAGGCTACCTCCGATTCTGGTCGGCACAGCTTTGCTCCCAGGGCAAACCCACCTCCTACTCCAAGCGTCCCAAAGGCCCCTAGGAGGATTTGGGATGAATACAACTCATAACAAGAATCATTGTAGCCAATAAAGGCACCCTTGTCACAGTGTACTGAGAGTATTTTCCCTGTATTCAACTAATATTGCTGTAATGTTGAAGAAACTTTAAGTAATCTGCACACTTCATGTGGCATTTTTAAGAGCTAATGGCAATGCTGAAAATGTCTTCAGTGCGCCAGGGAATAGCTCTTCTGGGTTACAGTTTGCTCTAATCAGGGCAGTTCTCCCTGAGCAGAGTCCTGTGGGACTCTTACCTGGATCCAGCCAGCGTAGGGGTCCTCTTGGCCTCATGATGTAGGCCGCGCTGCCCACAAAATCCCCCCCATCAGCGACAATGATGCTGTCTTCTGCCATGAGCTCGTCCACACAGTGGAGCACTTTCAAAGGATTCAAGTGACGGTCCGTCTTCTCCATCGCTTTAGCCCTGGTTACAAATACAGGGGGAGGGGGGAAAGAGAGAAGGAGAGGGGCAGTGAATGGACATTGTATGTTGACCTTTACATTACCGTAATCACAGGGGAGTAATTAAAGGACATAACATAAATATCTATTTTTTATAGATTTAATAAACCTTCAATACAATTTGTATTTAAAGTAGTTCCAGCAACGTACATTATATACCAGCCCCCACTGGACACAATTGACAATGAAAGGCGTCATGCCCCATTAGCTATTCATTAGCAAAAAGGAGGGTACAGCTCGCATGCATTCAGGCATTGACCCATAGCTTGTTTAAGGGGTTGATTTGATTGACTGGATGCAAATATACCCATCTGGCTACTTAATGAGGCATTCAGTGAGTTCTGGTGGGCTTGTGGTTCCTGCACCTGAGCTTTTACACTGATGTGGTCGACACCTCAGGTTCCGAGTTTGATCGAGTTTGCCATGCACATTCACCCACTTCCAGTCAACCAGTTCCAGTTGGGTTAAAACCGTACAGGAGCTTACACTGGGCTGTTACTAATATATCCATTACTAAGGGTTTACCAGTTTGCATTTTCTTTGGTCTCGTCTCCTGCTTTGAGGCTCTGAGGCCATCCCTCCAGACATGTATGGCCCTTCAGGCCTTTGGAGAGCTGCAACAGGAATGAGCCAGCATCCCCTAAAAACATGTTATAACTTAGACAATATTCGCCTTGTTGGCTGCAATCAGCCTATCCACAAATAAGATGACATTTGACATGATATAGATGACTGGTATACAGGTCAGCTTCATTTAGACAGGAGACCAAAATGGCATATTCACTTTGACATTAACTTATTAATTAATAACATTGAATATAAAGAGTGTTGAAACAGACCCTGGATCGCAACAGTTGGTTTCCAGAACATGTCCGAGTTCTTCAGCAGCTGAGTTTTATCTCTGTTGACGGCGATGACTTTGCTGCGTCTGTTCAGAACCCTGCCATAGCTCAGGCGGAAGTCACACACAGTGCCTGTCAACACACCAAATCAGTCACTTCTGGTTAATCAATCAATCAAACTTTATTGCAGACTCCAACTTCCAAACAGACACACAAACATACAGTACATAAAACAAACACAGTGTAAAAGGTGTTATATCACCTAATATTAAAAAAGTGCTTATGCAAATTCAGTAAAAAGGCATTAAATAATAAATAATAAATAATAGTAGTAAAAAGTGGCATATAAAAACAGTTCTTATACACTTCCTATAAAAGACACAAATACCAGTGTTTCCACATATAGGATTGGTATCTAACAGAACTACACCTTGGATTGGTCAACTGTATAATAAGGTTATTCTGGGACCCCTGCAGTCTACATATAAACCTATACATCAGTCTTCTCAGGGTGGCCTGGAAGGCGTTTATCCCTAAATCACAAAAAAGCTTGCTGGCACTACTACCGCTGGGCTTCTTGAGCAGGATTCTGAGACAATCATTATACGCAACCTGGAGTTTGCGCAAGTTCTCTTTCTTACACCTCACCCAGAGGGAGGCCATGTACATAAGGGTGCAGTAAGCTCTGAACAAGTTCAACTTCATCAGAGCAGTAGTGACATTTTCTCACTAACTGGCTTGAAGCATTCTTCTCTGTCTAAGCATGTCAGCATCATCCTCCATCTTATCATTGATGATGTAGCCTAGATATTTTGCATTGGTACACACAGACAGGGTTTGACCAGACAGATACAAACCTGGGAAATTAAGATGTTGATCCTCCATATTATTATCATACTCTTTATCATACTCTTTTTGCCATTGTACTTCATGGTCAAACTTGACCTCATAGTCTGAACATATGTTGAGAATCTGTTGGAACCATGCACTACTGAGAGATATAATGGCCAAATCATCAGCGTACATAAAGTGATTGATTAAGGTGCATCTGATCTCCCACAATAAAATAATAAATTATCTGAGGAGAGTTTAGTCCAGTCTATCTTAGCCTCACTTGCACTGTTGTCCTCCCTCATTATCTCAGGGAGACTGCCAGTGTCAAGTGTGATCTCAATGAGGAAATTATCAGTTGTGATAGCCTCATACAGTACTTTCATAGGCCCAAGCGTTGCATGAACATCTGCAGTACAAATTAGATGATCAAGCCAGCTAGTTGTTCTGTGGGCTTCACTATAGTAGGTGAAGCTGTCTACAGGTAGAAGCACCTGACTAGATAGAACCAGATTATTGTCTTCACACATCCTGATCATATGCTTGGCAAAGGAGGAAGCATTATCAGAAATATCAGCATTCATGTCTCCCATATAAAATGGTTGTGCAGCAATTATCACCAATAAAAGAGTTAATAAATGCCAACCTATTCACATATTCATCGTCATTATGTCTAGACTCATACTGTGTGTAGCTCAGGCATGAAAACGGGTCAGGGGTGAAAAAAGTGAGAAGGATATTACCCCTCTAGAGGGGTCTGGGGGCATGCTTCCCCGGAAGAAAATTCGGAAATTCCATATTTTAAAGCATCAATCTCATTCATTTTGAGTTGTATTTTATGCCAACCTGGGGAGAGCTGGAGATACTGGAGTCAAAAATATTATGGCCTCCTTACTAAGTAATATGCAAGCCATTTCATGCCAGCCTGTCACTGGGTTTAACATTTACAGTATATGAGGCACAATGTGGTAAGGGCACCACAAGAGAGAGACTCACTCACACTAATCCACTGCGTCTCTCCCCTCTGATCAGGGTTTCAGGGCTCACTTGATATTACAGTAATCTCCCCCCACCCTGGAGCGAGCATTTTTTAAGGTGGAATTGAAATTTAAGAGAAGGGAGATTGGCGAATGTGGGACTGCAATAAATGTGGGGTGACTTCAGCGTTGTCAAAATCAGTGATGAAAAATGTTCCTGGTGATCCTATTCCCTATTTCCAATAATAAGCAGATAAGCATCAATGAGAATCTGAAAAGTACTCATTTGTATGGAAGTAAATCTGTCTCATCGGATTTTGGAAATAAAAAGCCATTGAATTTAAAGCACTCAAAATGTATTTTTCAGTGCTTCAAATGTATGCATTGAAATAACGAATAATATTTTTTTTCTTCTGAATTTAACAAAATATTCAAAGTTACAAAATTCAACAAAGATGAATTCCGATTCAAAATTCTATGTAAAATATTTTTAACGTCCGCAAATTCAACATTCTGTTGACATTCTGTTGAATTTGGGGACGTTACAAATCCTTCCAAATTCGGCAAAATTCAATGTACGAAATTCAGCATTAACAGCCGGGGACCAAGATGCTAGATCGTGGTCAAGCAAGGAGAGAGAGAGAGCGTCACTCGTTGGATACGTGACTCTCACACAGGAAGGCATGCAGGTGTTAGCCATGTCCAACTGCAACAGCAGCAATGATGGTGCTTCGGTGAGTACATTTTTCTATATATATATGCCATTTGTGTGGTTTTTTTCTGTAAGATTCAGCAATGGACAATACTAGTGTCACATGTTATGTTGTCCAGTACAACCTCTATGGATAAGAAGGACGTTGAATTGAAAAATGCGGTCCATTGACCGCAATCAACCCTCGGCTCATCTGTTAGCAGTTATGTTACCAAGATTTAAAGTCAGTAACATTCCGCACGGTCGACAAACAGTTAATGTAATCGGCCAGAACATATGTTTAACAACTGGTCTAGCTAGCTATCCCGCCATGCCATTACCCCCAAATAAATAATACTTTTAAATTAGGTTAATGTATTAGCCACAGAGCTACTGTTATGCTAGAAAGATTCAAAGGTAGTAATTGAGAGAATAAATTGTGTTCTTTTCAGGAAAAGTTGTCAAAACAGGATCGCTTTTAACTCACTTTATTTTACAAAGTTGTAAAATAAAGTGGTCGTAATCTATTGTCTACGAAGCCAAAGGAGAGGAATTGCATATGCACATACGGAGAGTCCTTTGTTTCAAGACGGTTCACGCCAGATTTCTACAGTCTCTCTGCTCCCAATTGCAAGTATACCTGGGAGGCGTGGCCTGCCTGAATCTCCCCTCCTACGTATTCGGCAGATGTGGCCTGAAGTTGGCGGTTTTCGCCTACTTACTTGTCTATGGGGTCAGCTGCTGCCCCCTTGTGGCTATGTGCAGTTATTACAGCTTGGTACTTCTGGTATACCCCTGACCCCTTGTGGCTATGTGCAGTTATTACAGCTTGGTACTTCTGGTATACCCCTGACCCCTTGTGGCTATGTGTGGTTATTACAGCTTGGTACCCCTGACCCCTTGTGGCTATGTGTGATGTGATGGATGGATGAAATTCATGTAAAAAGCCATACAATTATAAAAAAAAACTATTTAAGGCCTGGAAATGGTTTAGAATTAAATTAATATTTAGGAAAAAGGTTTTTATGAAGTTTGTCATCTTCTCTCCCTTTCTCATCCTCCCTTCATATTTTATTATTTTATTATTAACTATTTATATAAAGTAATTGAAATGGGGTAAAATATTCTTAAAATTATATGGAAAACTTATTAATAAAATTGTGTCATAACCCTGGATAGAAAAATGATTCAAGCCTCTCTTAAGGCCCGTCCACACCAAGGCAGATTTCCTGCAATTTTCCGAGCGAATTTCCGCATGGAATTTCGCTGATTAACAAACACATGTGTTCTAATGAGGCTGTGCACACTAAAAGGCGAAATTTGCTGTGCGGAAAAAAATATCGGATCAGTCCGTTTTGAAGCAGAATTTCGCCAGCGAAAAAAATGCCTGACCAATCAGAACGACACGTAAAATTGATATTCATTCACATCTCATTCATCTCCGTTTCCAGTCTGATTAAAACCCCCAGCAGCGCATCTCCGCCTCCCCGTCTCCCCCAATGTGTCTCATCTATTTCAATGGTGCGTCTTGCGCAGCTGAAGGTGACAAGCTTTGTTTTCTGATCTGAAGACGATCTACCTGTGAAATCCTTATTTGATTAATATCGCCAGTTCAGTTCTGTAGCCTACATTTTGAAAGAATGTTAGGTTACGGTGAAATGTTTGGAATGCGCGTCTTTATGCATTCCAAACATCGGCATAATTATTTGTTAATTAAAGCAACATTACATTTCACTATCTGTGCCATTACGTGGAGTCATGTCAAGTATGTTACATTTTGGGCCTCGGGATATTACGGGATACACCTGTATCCCACCGGTCTATGCATTTCTCATCACCTCATCACCCTAATGACACCCTCATCACCGCGCGAAAGCAGCGCAAAATAGAACGCGGAATATAAGAAAATCGCACCACGCCCGGTGTGGACACCTTTGTGCGGAATTTTCGCATTCGTTTTTATTTTTTTCGCATTTCCGCACCGCAATCCGATTCCGCCTCGGTGTGGACGGGCCTTTATTCTATTTTCAATTAAGGTACTTCTTCAGCGAATCACTTGGTCCCGTGAGGATGACGACGAAGCCGCTGATTATTCAGTTGACACGAAATGCCGCATTACAGGTTATCTTCAACAGTTCATTGCTAATGGTAGGTTTACACAATACATTTGAAAGTACTCTTAAAATATTATTTGGCTTCTTAAATGTTTAGTATTAACTGCACATTTAGGTAGATTTTTTGTTGTTGCTGTTTGTGGCGGTTTTCATCTCCCTTAAAGAGGCCGTCGCACACAGCTTTTGGCTGTGATAATATACAGTATATAGATATCTATGTATAATATGATATATAGAGCTCCAGGACTCCAGGCCAGAGCACTTCGGAGTGTTAGAATATTTACAAAACATGGCCAAAGGCTGTGTGTGCCTCTCCATTGCGATACATCCAGTCTAAACACTAGGGCCGCAAACTGCTCAGGGCCATACCCCCACCCTCCACCTGGACCCGCCCCCAGCCTCCACCTGGAAACCGCCTCTAAAAACGGCCCGTTAATGTAAAGCTCATTGTGGGGCTGGCTCGAAGTGGCTGTAATTCTGCACCAAGGCTGAACTTCATGAACGTCTGTATTAGGGGCCCACTAACACCTTTATATAAGCATCCATAAAAAAGCATGGCATGGGATCTTTAAATATTTTTGGTGAATTGAATTGCTCATTGTGTAATCTCCTTAATAGCAACACCAACCGAACCCGAACGATCTGGTCAAATTTTGGACCGGCTGGGAGATACTTCCCAGGAGCCTCTCTGTAGAGGTAGTCTCTGGCAGAAACCCCACAGCCTCCACTTGCTTTGAGGCCTTGCGGATCCCAGGGCATTACAAAGATTATACATCTTTTAAAACTGATATTCTGGCTTGCATTTTATCTTGCTAAACAGGATTTGGTCTGGTGTGACTGACTTCTTGTCATGTACATGCACCTGTCCCAGGTGGTTTTCACACATTTCTGGCTCAGAGTTGTTACATTATCCGCCAGTTATCACATTTTGAGTTTTGTTGTAACATTTCAGATAGTTACATTTCGTGCTTTCATATGGCTTTTAGAAATATTGAAGTTTATGCCCTCCTGTTATACTGTCAATTTGACCCCGCTCAACGCATAACATCTATAAATAAATGGTTTTATAAGGCTTTTAGAAATATTGAATATTAAGCCCTCCTGTTATATATATATATATACTGTCAATTTGACTGTCAAACTAGTTTGAAGCATAACTATAAATCTATAAATAAATGGTTGCTTTTTTTTAAATTGCTATATTTATTACTTTTCCTAATTTTGAACAAAATGCACATATCCAACGAGTGACGCCTACTTGCTCTCCTTGCTTGACCGCGATCTAGTATCTGGGATCGATTGCTCTTCCTTAGGTCCCCGGCTGTTAATGCTGAATTTTGTACATTGAATTTTCCAGCTGAATTTGGCATGTTGAATTTGGGGACGTTGAAAATATTGAATACATAGAATTTTGAATCTGAATTTAGCCTGTTGAATTTTTTTACTTTGAATATTTAGTTAAATTCAGAAGAAAAAAAATTCAGATACGTTATTTCAATGCATAAATATTCAGTGCTAAAAATGCAATGGCTTTAATTCAGTGTCAAAATCCAGATACGTTATTTCAATGCATAAATATTCAGCGCTTCAAATTCAATGGCTTTTTATTTTCAAAATCCGATGAGACAGATTTACTTCCATACGTTTCCAGTTTCCCGGTTCGGAATCTGAAAAATAAAAACGAAACTAGGGTCTAGGGTTTCTCGTTTCTCAAAACGAAAAACGGGTAAAGAGTCTGTTTCCCAATTTTGGATTTCCCATCTAAGAACGGAAATCGAATGGCCGCGACATACACGGAGCCCCCCCTTACCTTACCAGAGAAAGAAACTGGTGATGCAAAGTCCCTTCCTGCTAATATTTCCATGCACTCGCGCTCCCTTCTGGCACACACACATGTTCAGAGTTCACTGAATCTCTGGTACCTGGTACCTAGCCCCCCCCCCTCCCCATTTCGCCGAAAGGTGAGTGATTTTCATGCCTGGTAGATATTCAGAATAATACACTGTGTTATTCATCCTGACCTGAACCCCACTGCACCAGTCAGTTTCCAGTCGGACAACATTAATCACTGAGAGAGTCAAGCCTTTCATGCCACAGGATGGCCACACCCCCAGATATTCTGAGATCTGTGGTTGACTCCCCAGCACTGTGAAAGTCCTCATGAACAGAGTTCAACCCAAATCGTGTTTGGAGAGGAATGTCTCCTGTAGACATAGAATGTCACAATTTTGAAGAAGTTTATCCACCATTATCCACCCAGTTGGGCTACTTTTAACCACGTTAGGTTGGAAAAATAACAATTTGGCGGAATATCTGCCCAATCTGGCAACGCTGTCTAGGCTACGAAAACAAACCCGCTCTGCACTGCAGTGCAGCTCAGGCTGCACTGTTGCACTGTAGTTTCTTTGTTGCATTTTGCATTTTGCATTTTGTTGCATTTGTTGCATTGTGTTGCTGCACTGTAGTTTCAGTCATTGAGGGCAATAGGCCGAATGATAGTCCCAATTTTTATTTAATTTTCCAAATTAAGAGTAGGCCTGATTTTACTTATTGTCTTTGCATCCTTTCCTTCGGCCCTTGTAGTCCATTTCAAAGACATGCTGCCCACCAGCTTTCAAATTACAATGCTTCCACTGGTGGCTTTGTATCAATTTTATTCACATAATTATCCCTCCCTGCTATTTTGTAGTTCACCAAAACACCCTGAAACTTGAGTCTCACATACTTATGCCACCATACGCCACTAACAGTGAAGCAGGCCAATGGCAACCAAGCGCGCAGTCCTTCCTCCCTCACTTTAAAAACCACCAGCCGCCACTGCTGTACATGTCAGCCACTTCCTTACAGTCTGCAGAATGAAATGATTCGTATCTGCTACCATGCGATTCTATCTTCCTACAAGTCAGACTCATTGGCCAATTTCTCAGAACTGTGCAAAGTCTCAGCATCCACATCCGGACATCATTTTGTGGTGAATATACTCTCTTAGTTGTGATCACTGAAATGCGGCTCTCTGTGCCAGTGCCGATCATTCCGGAAGGCCTATTCCTTTGCTCTTGTTTCGTTCTCTGTAGCCACTGAAGCCGGAGTGGGTAACGGCCATCTCATCCTCTGTGGCTCTACCTCTCATGAGGCCCCTGCAGCAGCCATAGCAGCAGTCCTGCGGCCCAGGTCCATGGTGCGGCTCTCCTCTATCGCCGTCACCCAGCGATTCACAGCCACAGTAGCTGCCGTCAGATTCTCCTTCACATCCGCCTGTGCTTCGATGGTCCTCCGTAGCCCAGAAACTTCACTGCTCATTTGCTCTACTCTCCTGAGCAGGGTCGAGACGTCTATACTGCCAAAGCCAACAGGTGGGAGCTTGTCCAAACAGTGCGAGACAAACATCTTCCCCAAACTCATAGCTCAAGCATGCCTTCGTTTTTAGCATCCTTGTCTTTTCTTGTGTTATGAATTTTTCGTTGTGCTGTCTTCGGACATACTTCAAACAGGAAGCCCTTCGATTTCGCGATCCATTCTGATGGAAAGTTGTTTGTAGCCAACAGGACGATTTCATTGTGATCAAGAGTCCTAATTTTGTCGGAAATTAAGTTCAATAACTCCTCCACTACAATTATCTTCCCATATTGGTTTTTAAAAATGTCAGGATTAACAGGGCAAGCAGCGGTTTCTTCCGATACACTGCCACCCGCCATCTTATAAACCTCACTGGAACCTCACTGACTTTTTTAAATCAGAGAAAAACATGAGAAAGAGTTCAGCCACCAGAACAGAACTATATAAGTGGTTTTAAAATGTGCTGATCAGGGACATTTTGACTGTGGTCCACAAAATGGGGCTGAAAGGAGTAAGAAAAATAAGCTGCCTTTATCCTGCCTTGTCACTCTCCCTGGCACACTAATTTCTTCACTCAACGGAACAACCATGGAAAAATTGGTCCAAGGACAGCTTGGACCAATGACCTTAAACTGAGGCCAGAAGGACTGACCTGCCAGCAGCACCACGTCAGCCTCCTTAAGGGCATCTCTTCTGTTCTGTCTGATATGGATGGGGCTGTTTTTACCCAGCATGCCACGAGACATGCCTCCCAGAAAGCAAGGGATTCCCAGCAACTCTAAGGCTTTCCTGGAAAACAATGCAATAGCAGATAAATTAACATTACTTACATTAACATTACTTACTAACATTACTAGTACATTAATAATACCACACAAATGAAACCGTACTTAATAATTATTAAGCTTAGTTCTGATATTATTTACTAATTCAAAATGTTAAAGGCAGAAAATAATTGAGCAATTGGTACCAAGTACAAGCAGCTAAAGAGTTTGGAAGTGCTTAACTATATATTTTTTAACACAAGGCACAATATTAGGTACAAGCAGAGTAGCAGACAGCACACCTGATATCTTCCACAGGAGTTGGCGGCAGTGTGGCTTGGCTACCCAAGATAATGACAGGCTTCTTGGCCCGGCTTACCAGCTCGATGCACTTTTGGACCTATGTTAATGATCCAACAAAACATACAAGTTATAAATAACTAAGTTAGACACAGTCTGAAAGAATGTGCATGTCCGATTGCTTATTGGAGTTGGGAGAATGAGTCTCACCTCCTCATCGGTGGCGTGCGGGACATCAACAGGCAATGGAGACACATCTCTCGTCTCCCATGCTCCAGCAAACAGGTTTGTCAGGTGGTTTTCAAGATACCTGAAATACATGTTGTCATTTTTTAATTACAATGTTTTCAATTAAATAATGACTACCACTCAATAACCCTATGCAAACTCCCTAGAGACCTACCAAGTGACTACCTTCCCCATGAGGCCCTTGGGTGGGTTTTTGACCCCGAACTCCTTGGACACCATGTGGAATGGGTAGAGTGTGTCGATGGGGAACTCTATGAAGACTGGCCCGGGAGTGCCGGACTGGGCGATGGCCAGAGCTTTCCTGACCGTGGGAACGATCTCGCGGATCGTCCTGATGGAAGCACAGAACTTGCACAGTGGCTTGAAGAGGGACATCTGGTCGATGTCTTGCAGC
>OMLJ01121074.1:0-16523 GCA_900302595.1 Gadiculus argenteus | reverse complement strand
GCATTGCCAGAGGTACATATTTAACACCATACGTACATATTAAAACAAATCAATCCATGCAAAATATAGCCTATGATCCATAGTTTGCAATAAACGTTTTGAATAAAATTGCACAGGTTTTTAAGCTTAACGATTTATTGCATTAACATGATGAATCTATAAAAATCGATATAAAGCAATACGGCACAAAACAGTTCTGAAAAATGAATTAGAACTTCACTCACATTTAAACGTGTACTGCCTTGTTCCTGCCATTTCATCCACTTGAAACCATGCTTGAAACACCTCCACGCGTGTGAGGATTGTGGGTATTCTGGCTGGTCGAGGATGCATCGATGCATCCTTGAAAAATCTTCGGAATTCTCAAAAAACAAGGACGCGAGAAGGGCGCGAGATTTGAGTGTGGGCGCGAGATTTGAACATTGGAACAGTACTTGTCGGCGTTCTATGACGTGGCGCGCTCGTTGAGCATGCTTCCTTCACTTTGGGAAACGGCCAGTTTGTTGTTGCTTTTACGTAGCCGTGAACTGGAAGTGGCTCTAGTACCACTTGTTGAAAGGGCTACAGCGCCACCTAGTGTATGATGTATGTCTACTTAGACGAGTGACAGCCCCACCGTCGAGTGGCAACATCGTTATATGGATTAATCCATAATAAGCCAATCTAGTCCGACCATGTAATCGCAGTCACTGATCAATGAACCTCACCCACAGTAGACAGTCCATTGTGTTAAGAAATGTGCATTTGAGAACAATAAAAAAAAACTGTATTTGAACATAAACATTTTGTCAAATTACTTTTAGAATGCACTTTAACCACAGGATATGATTTCTAAACTAAAATACAAATTATATTATTATAAAAAACAATGCAGAAATGTTATTTCATCCCGTCTACATTGATAAGATAATTATTTGAATTTAGCTCAAAATAGATTTAATGTCTATTTTCATTTCATGCGGGTCATCATGTAAGTTGGTCCCAAGGAATTAAGGAGTTTTATTTCAAATTAAAAGATTTAAAATCGTGAACTTTTTTCTTATTAGTAAGCTTTGTGTGGGAAAGGTTTCAATGTTTTTTTTTCTCCAGTGCAATAGCCTTCCTGGAGGCCTTGGCCTGCATAAAGTTTGGCCAGGACCTGTTCTCTAAGACCCAGGTCCTCTATGTGATCCTCTGGCTCCTGTGTGTGGTAAGATTCAGATTTATTCTGTTATTCACTCGTCTGTATCAGGCCCGTAGGCAGGGTTGCCACATTGGACCCGATTTCCCACCCAATCCGGCAACCCTGGCTGCAGTGAGTTGCCAGATTGGGCTGGAAATCCTGTCCAATCTGGCAACACTGCCCGTAGGACTGAAAGGACTTGTTAGGCATTTTAATCATGACTCCAGTACCATTAATATTGAGGTTATCTTTTTGTTAGTGCGTGCCAATATGAGCCACTTATTTAGCATAATGTATCTCTTTTCAGGCCTTTATTACATTCCTGTGCCTCTATGGAATGGTGTGGTATGCTGAAAAATATGATCTCAAAGAAAAGGTATGTACTAACTTAATTACAGCAGTAGTTTTTTTGTATTTGCATCTGTCATTGGGGTTTTGTAAATGACCCATTCGAGGTACCATCCAGTGGTACATAACATGTCTAAATTACCATATCGACCTTTACAATAGTCAAAACTGCTGGAATTGGGACACATGATATAATTGTCAGTAACTAATTAGAACTGAGTCCATGGTCCTTCCCAGTTCCCACACACGCATATTGTTGTTGTTGCAATAATTGCTGTTGTAAGAGAGTCTTTGTGAGGTGAAGAGTCCATTCTGTCATTAAAAATAGTACTGCTTTGAAAGACTGCTTTCCATCCGTCGCAATCTTCCTGATAATAGAACGTCAAAGCCTGCATGTTTACCCCCTTTGTTGTTGTGGAAATATTGACATTGGAGAGAATTTCTTGTGTCCTGTAATTCCCTTTGGATATGCCTTTATAATTACACAACATGCATGTAATAATGTTTTTTGGAGTGTACAGCAATATTACATGGTTCAACAACTGATTTAACAGTTGCGTCAGTGTGCAAGGTTATAGACGCTTGTTGACAGTTGAACGCGGCAGAATAAATGGTGGAAATTTCATTCGTATTTGATTTTTTTTTTTGTTAAATTGTCGTATAATAAACAATTTATTACACAGTGTGGTAACCCGGCTCGGCAAGCGCTGGCTCACGGTCAAAAAGGTAGGTCAGGCAGTGGGTCCAAAGCCACAAAGGCGGTTTATTTCACGAGGCACAGTGAAATAACAGGAAACAGAAAATACAAAAAGGCGACACCAAAAATAATATCAACACGGCTTGCGGCCGCCGTGCGGTTAGCGCCGAGGATCGTCCTGTTCTGGTCGTCTGCTCCTGTTCCTCTTCCATCCGACTGCGCCCCGTCCTGTGGGTGTCGGTCTGCCTTTATGTCCTGGCCTCATGGCGCCCAGGTGTGGCGTGTTACCCTGATTCCCCGCTGATTCCCCGCTGATTGCAGCAGGCGATTGTCGCCGGCTGCTGGCCAGCGGCGGTATACGCCGTTCTCCACTCGCCCCAAAAGGGGGCGTGGTGGAGCCGGGGTGCCACATATCCCCCCCCTTAGTCTAAGCCCCTGCGTGCGCGGGGTCCAACCCCCGCACGCGTCTCGGCGGGAAAGGGCGTCTGCGTTGGCGTGTTCCCAGCCCGGCCGATGCTCCACCCTGAAGCGAAACGCCTGCAGGGCCAGGAACCACCGGGTTACTCGGGCGTTTGAGTCCTTGGCTGTCGCCATCCATTTGAGGGGAGCGTGGTCCGTGGCGAGAAGGAAGTCGTGGCCTAGGAGATGATATGAGATAATATGAGATAATGTTTAGTTATGGCCCATTTAATTGCCAACGCTTTCTTCTCTACTGTACTGTAGTTGCGCTCGTGGGAGAGGAGTTTTCGGCTCAGGTAGGTGACTGGATGCTCCTCTCCATCCCGGACTTGGGATAATACTCCTCCCAGCCCCACCTCAGACGCGTCTGTGTGTAAGACAAATGGTGCATTAAAATCGGGGGTTATCAGCACTGGCTCCTCACATAGAGCTACCCCGAGGGTCCTGAAGGCCGCCTCGGCCTCTTCGGTCCACCGGACCCTATCTGGGAGGGCCTTCCGGGTGAGATCGTTCATGGGACTGGCGAGGGTGGCATAGCCCGGGATGAAACACTGGTAGTAGCCCACCATTCCCAAGAACGATCTCACCTGCTTCTTGGTCTGGGGTCGGGGCCACTCCCGGATAGCCGCTACCTTGTCCTCTTGGGGACGGACGTTTCCCCTGCCCACCCTGTACCCGAGGTAGGAGGTCTCCTCCCGCCCCAACCGACACTTAGCCGGGTTGGCGGTTAGGCCAGCCTTCCGGAGTTAATTTACGACTGCCCTCACGTGGCGCACATGCTCGTCCCACCCATTGCTGTAGATAATTATGTAATCGATATATGCCACCACGTTGGCGCGGTGGGGTCGTAGAATGTGGTCCATCATTCTCTGGAATGTAGCGGGGGCTCCGTGGATGTCCTCCACCAAAGGGGAGGACGGTGTACTGGTACAGGCCCTCTGGCGTCGCGAAGGCCGTCTTCTCCCGGGTCACCGGCGTCAGGGGGACCTGCCAGTACCCTTTGGTGAGGTCGAGCGTGGACAGGTATCGGGCCGGTCCCAGCCGCTCGATCAGCTTGTCCACCCTGGGCATGGGATATGAGTCAAACTCTGATACCTTGTTTAGTCGTCGAAAGTCATTGCAGAACCGGTGCGTTCCATCAGGCTTCGGGACAAGGACGATCGGGCTGGACCAGGCGCTGCGGGACTCCTCAATCACACCAAGCTGTAACATACGCCTCACCTCCTCCCGTATGGCGTTGCGTCGGGCCTCCGGGACCCGATAGGGCGGGACTCAGACCGTGACGCCTGGAGCGGCCACCGTGGTCCTCCCTGGGAGGTCGGAGAAAACGTCCCCGCTCTGCATCACGAGCTCACGCATTTCCTGCTTCTGGGCAGGGCTGAGGTCCTCTCCCAGCGGTACATCTGGGATCCCGGGTCGTGCCAGCAACACCGGCGGCACCTGGGCTGGAGGGTCGGTCTCCCCCTTCCACTGTTTAAGAAGGTTAACGTGATATATTTGGGTGGGTTTACGTCGACCAGGTTGCCTTACCCTATAGTTCACCGTGCCGATCGCCTCGATGACCTCGTAGGGCCCTTGCCACTTCGCCAGGAACTTACATTCCGACATGGGCACTAGGACCAGGACCTGGTCCCCAGGTCGGAAGATCCTCAGCCGGGCCCCCCGATTATAGACCCTTGCCTGGGCCTGTTGGGCGCGTAGGAGGTGATCCCTCACCACCGGCCATATCTTGGCCATGCACTCCCGCATCTGTTCGACATGTTCCACTGTGGTGGTGCGGTGGGGGGAGGGCCGACTCTCCCACGCCTCCTTGGCCAGATCCAGGATTCCACGGGGTCTCCGTCCGTATAGTAGCTCGAACGGGGATAATCCCGTGGAAGCCTGGGGTACCTCCCGTATGGCAAAGAGGACGTGGGGGAGCAGCTGATCCCAATTCTTGCCATCGATGTCCATGCTCTTTTTGAGCATCTGCTTGAGCGTTTTATTAAAGCGCTCCACCAGGCCATCGGTTTGGGGATGGTAGACCGAGGTCCGGAGCTGGGTTATCTGCAACAGACTCAACAGTTCTTTAATCACACGTGACATGAAGCAGGACCCTTGGTCGGTTAAAATTTCCCTGGCCATCCCCACCCTGCTAAAAAGTAGCATGAGCTCACGAGCCACCGCCTTGCTCGTGGTGGCGCGTAGAGGCAGCGCCTCCGGATAACGGGTAGCATAGTCTACGATGACTAAAATGTACCTGTGTCCACGACTCGTTTTGGGCAGTGGGCCCACAATGTCTAGTGCGATGCGGTCGAAGGGAATGTCTATGATCGGCATTGGTATCAGGGGGCTCCTTACCATGGCCTTTGGCGCCACCCGTTGGCATTCTGCGCACTCTTGACAATATGTGGTTACGTCCCTCTTCACCCCCGGCCAATAAAACCGGGCCAAGACCTTCTCCCGGGTCTTATCCATCCCTAGGTGTGAGCCTAGGAGGTGTGAATGGGCCATAACTAAAACTTTGCTAACGTAGGTGCGGGGAACGACCAACTGTTCAATTAACCCCCCCTTGTGTTCAGCCACCCGATATAATAAACCCCCTCGTGTGCAGAAGTGGGGGTGGGTTAGGTGACCCACTGAGTCTCTCACCTGACCATCGTGGACTAAAACATGTCCCCACTCATGTCTTAGTGCATCGTCCTGGAGTTCGGCCGTGGCAAATTGTCCCGGCCAAGCTCTCCCCCCTAGCCTGGGCAAAGTCCGACAGCTCAGTCAGGGGGGAACTCTCGGGCTCACCAGGTGCCTCCCCCCTCTCGGAGGCAGTGGCGGAGCTGGACGGTGCTCCGTTCCCCGGGCCCGACCGGACCGGGCTTCCTGGCGCAGAGGGTCCCTCCTCTCCGGGGTCCAGGTCGTCCGCCGTCGTGGTCCCTCCGCTGGGCGGTCGGCGTGTCGCTCCGTAGGCCGGTCGTCCCACTCGTCCGGTACGTCGAGGCAGATCCTATCTTCCTCAGCCCTCCCGCTCTGGGTCCCACAGGCGCAGGAAGATCAGACAGTCCCGACCGATTAAAACCGGTGTCGAGGAGCGCCTGCGTGTCCTGGTTCATTACCCGGACAGGTATGGTGGGTGAACCTTTGGCTCCCTGTGACCAGCAGGTGGCCAACATGCAGGTCGGAGGTCTCCCCTCGGCAGCATACGCGGAGGGCATCGGGACGTCTTGTCCCGCCGGGCAGGCTCGAGCCAGGTGTCCCTGTTGACCCCAATTAAAAGCCTGTCCTGACCATTGCCTGGTCTCTGGACCCTCTCGGTCTCTAGGCGGTGTGGGCGGTCTGGTCCTCGGTGGTGGGGTCGGTGTCTCTCGTCGGTCTCGACGGGCTTCTCCTGGATGGGTGGCGGGTCTCGGGGCGGCAGCCAGGTGTTGGGCCACCTGCCAATTCTCGAGCTGCCTCACCAGGTCGTCCACCATCTCTGGATGGTGGTGGGCTAGGACTCTCCTGGCCTCGGGTGGCAGCTGCCTCACGGTGTGGTCGATGACCACACGATCAACGGGGCTGGGTCCCTCTCCGGTGGTCAGCCACCGCTTGACCAGCCGGCAGTGTTGGGCGATCGGAGTGCGGACGGCCCCTCTGGTCTCGAACCGCCACTCATGAAAACGTTGAGCTCGGGCGGCGAGGTTATGCCCATAGTAGGCGAGTATGGCTCGCTTGAGTGCGCTGTACTGGCCCGCTGTTTCGGCCTCCGGCCAGCTCTCCTGGACCGCGGTTCTCTCGAATGTCTCCAGGTAGGCCTCGACATCATCATCGGGGCCTAGTTTGGTGAGCCGACTCGTGGGGCGGTGGTCGGCTTGCTGCGTGAGTCGGAGCACTGCCTCTCGTAGCAGAGCCAGGCCTTGGTCCGTCTCCCTCTGGCCCACTGGGCCCGCAGTCGCTCCGGGGTTCTGCATGCTTCTGTGGTGGACCGCCTACCGTGTCGGGCTGCCTGCATCCTCCACCAAGTGTGGTAACCCGGCTAGGCAAGCGCTGGCTCACGGTCAAAAAGGTAGTTCAGGCAGTGGGTCCAAAGCCACAAAGGTGGTTTATTTCACGAGGCACAGTGAAATAACAGGAAACAGAAAATACAAAAAGGCAACACCAAAAATAATATCAACTCGGCTTGCGGCCGCCGTGCGGTTAGCGCCGAGGATCCTCCTGTTCTGGTCGTCTGCTCCTGTTCCTCTTCCATCTGTCTGCGCCCTGTCCTGTGGGTGTCGGTCTGCCTTTATGTCCTGGCCTCATGGCGCCCAGGTGTGGCGTGTTACCCTGATTCCCCGCTGATTGCACCGGGCGATTGTCGCAGGCTGCTGGCCAGCGGCGCTATACGCCGTTCTCCACTCGCGGCGTGGCGGAGCCGGGGTGCCACAACAGTTAGTCGTTTAGTACTGCTGTATATTTTTACTCATCTTTGTATTTTGTCTCATTCTGTGGACTCAACAAAATACGTCAGACTCATAAATATATCCAGCCGTACTGAACCTGCGTACCTACCTGTGTAATAACCTAGATTTATCGCCCATATTCATGTTGTATTCATTTTAGTTATTGTTCCTTATCAAAAACGGTCCCTGGTGTGTTTCGGGCCAAGGTGAACTTGTACCCTACAGATAGCCACCTGTTTTTTGTTGATTAATTGTAAGTATGCCGTATATTTTTCTGTTTCCAGGGCTACTCAGACTGGGACGACGGTAACGATGCAGACTCTCCGGACCTGACTGAAGGATTTAAAGGTACATTTGCCTTTCTTTCTTCCCTAAATCATCAACATTAGAACAAAGCTTTACTCAACGTTGTTTTTCCAGTGCTTATTTAACATTTATTTAACCAGTGCTGTACAATCTTCACCATCCACTTTTAGGAGATCTTAACGTGGACGAAGACAGCCCTGCCATAAGAAATCGTGGAAAAGGCAGTGTAAAGAACAAGTCCATCAACGGTCTGGACAGCCAGTAGAGACTGGAGCCAGAGGCTGGTAGGCCTATCCTGTACTCCCAACCATAGGAGCTGGGGGGGAAGGGAGGAGGTTGTGAGCAGAAAGAGTGGGATCAGTTCTAGGTGCATTTCTGTTACCGGGGAGAACGGGCTGGCCTATATAAGAGGTGCAGTGGAGACGGAGGAGTTGGATAGACGGATCCATACAGTGTTGTTTCAAGCTGTTCTTCTCAGGCTTGTGACCGATGGGAGTATACTCCTATTTGAGCAGTGCAGTCACAGAAACGGGATCTATACCCGTGCGTGCGTGCGTGCGCGTGCGTGTGTGTGTGTCTGTTTGTGATTTGAAACTGAGAATGTGTTAATGACAGATGACAATGCAGTATTGATCATCCTAGATTTGAGAGCATGGTCATTGTTAGCACATTTATCCTTATGCTACAAATTATCATTCATAGTTTATGAGCTCAGCTATAGTTTGTGGTTTCCTTAAACTATAAAAGGAGTGAGGGTAGTTAACATTTAAATAAAAAGTGGGTCTATATCATCAAATAGCCTTTGATTTTTGTTTGTGAAGAAAAAGGACTTGTTTTTCTATGGGTAGAATCTATATACACTTTGATGTCATCTATCTTTTTCTTTTGCTTGGGACTCCCTTTGCTTGACACTCGGAATGTGAACAGAGCGGAATGTGAACAGGTGTCTGATAAAAACCAATCTTATTATGAAGGGTGATTAAGAGGTTTGCCTATGTTTAGCCTGAACCAAGCAAAGCACAGTTTAAGCACTTTTTAGGCAACCTCCCTGAAACTCCACAAGCAGTTCTGTTTTTATCTGAGATACTTTACAATTAGTATATTTGTGCATATTTGTCGTGTTTTTTTTTTTTGTTGAGTGTTTTGACTCTCCCTGTACACTTATGGCTGCTATCTTTTTTCACTGTATTGGTAACTGAGTTATCATTTATATTTCTTCATGTCTTCAATGTGACTTCTATTACTACATGCACATTCTTCCTATTGCCTTCAGTTTAATGCATTTGAATGGCTAAGTGTCAAATTGATCCAAGTGATTTAGGAATTGGATGTTAGCACTCCGTGGATGTCTGTTTCTCACCGCCCACCGGGGGCACTGGTTATTTTTGTTTATGTCCGTCCATTAAAGGTTGTATCATCGATTCTAGGCCGAAACATAAATTATCCCATTCATCTGATCTTTCCTCACGATCTGCTGGTTTGGGGTGGTTGGTAGTACCTTTTGTTATTGTGTGTGATCTTGGAGCACAGGCTGCCCACAGAGACACATTTTTTTGACGGCCTGCTTATGGGGCGGGCAGCTCGCGGATCGTGAGGAAATATCAGATGAATGTGATCATTTATGTTTCGACATAAAAAAATCGCTGATACAACCTTTAAGAATGGCACATTCTTAATTCCTGTGTGCTGTGTACATGTCCCGCTTTTATCTAAACATTTCATCATTCTTGTTTCCATGAGGGGTGTTTTATCTTTAGAGTAGTTAAGTAAGAATTTCCAATTCAGTATAATCTCGGCACAAACACTGTCCTTTAAGAACCCAAGACAATCTTGATCTAATCTTTGTGAAGTGGACCAGACATAAGGCTATGCTATGGAATGGTACAATGTCTCTGGATTTAGACATAATTTGCCAAAACATACATTTTGATGACTTGATGTTTGTTTTCACTGTGATTTAAGAAAATATTAAAGTTGTTCATTTCCTCTTCAACCTCTTTAGCCTGTTATTTCATCTCAGGGTTTTATTATCTACCTTAAGGTATTCTAAGTGCAAATTGGTTACACTTGAAGAGAATGTGTTGGTGGTGAAATGTATCACCTATGAACTGAATATAATCATGTAAACATGATTTCTTATGTGTATGAAGTCCCAGAAGTTGTACATGTTATGAAAGGCTAAATCACCTTGCTTGGCCTTGGCAGTTCACTGCCGTGCAACAGAGCTCAGGATTGGCTGTCAAGTGCTGCTCCTCTGTTCCTGAAGGATCCCATTTCACTCTGTCTGCACGTCAGCAAACTAACAGACTGAAATAGCTGCCATGGAGGGGTATATAATGGCCATGCATTTCAAGAAACACCAATAATTTCTTTCAAGATGATGGTGGTTAACTTATGTATGCACTTTCAACTACACTTACAACTTTCAAGTGTCCTGATGCAGATTTTGTTCTATTTGATTAATCATACGGGTTTAAAAAAATAAAATAAAAAATCGTTTACAATCACATCTCAGCGCAAAGGACAGGTTTTTTTATTTTGTCTCATAACTTGTGTGATTCTTTATTTCCAAATGAGGGCAGCAAAGAGCCGTGTGTTTGCCTGCGCGTATGCTGTGCCGACTGCGCAGACTCTTATGTCACATGACTTAGCTGGGCTTCGTGCAGCCAAGGTTGTTGTATAATTATTAGGCTGCTGCTTTTGTGAATTCTCAGCTTTCTTTTCTACCGTTTTCATTTACTTAAGTATCCTTATGTTGGTTGCAGACAAGACGGTGTATAACAAACATCACGTTTATTACAGACAGTCATGGCTGTGAATCCTCATTCCCTAAGATGTCAGGGCACCTGGAGCCCTGAGAGGATCCTGCGAGAGATCCAGAGCAACTTGCTGGAGTGCAAGGTGTGCTTTGAGATGTTCAATCCAGCAGGGCAGAGTGAGCGCAGACCCCAGAATCTTCCCTGCGGCCATGTGCTCTGCCTGGACTGCATCGGGGCTCTGTCCCACCCCGTGATGAAGAAGCTGGAGTGCCCATTTTGTCGACAGCTGTGCGATGTTGACAGCACCTCCCACTGCCAGGCCCTCAGCGACCTGCAGGAGCTGCTGTTGAACAGTAAAGCTGGTGCTCCAAGCTCCGGAGGGAAAGCCCTTTGTGTCTCGGGGTCTCTGCAGCTCTGCTCTGCCTTTGGTGGCTGGGGAACACTCTTTAACCCCACTGGGATTGCTGTGCTGGGGACCTCGGGGACCATGGTGGTGGTGCATGATGGAGACACGCGGGTTGTGGTTTTTGGCCCCCAAGGGGAGAGGCTCCATTGCTTTGGGCGGAGGGGGGACATATGTTACCCGCTGGACGTGGCCGTGACTCACACTGGTCACGTGGTGGTGACGGACGCAGGGGACAAGTCTCTCAAAGTGTTCACCTCCAGGGGGTGTCACGTGTTGACACTCACAGACGTGTTCCAGCTGCCGTGGGGCGTGGATGTAGACATGGGTGGGAACATTCTGGTCTCAGATTCCCAGACTGGCACCCTCTCCCGGGTCACTTTGGACTGTGGTCGTGGTGTCGTTCTGGATCATCAGACGCTCATCACTGATCTGGAGCATCCCAGAGCGGTGGCCTGTTGTCAGGTGACGGGGGCCACCGCAGTGGTAGAGCATCTGCTTTTTGATGAGTCACACCCCACTGGGAACCACCGGCCTGCCAGACTCGGAGTGTATGACCAAGACTTCAGCCTCCTCTATCAGATAGACAGCTTCAGCCTCTGGTCCACGGCCTGTCTGTGCATGTCCGCAGTGGCTTTCGAAGGAGATGGAAATGTGATTATTATTGACTCCAAGCAGGCAATGATTTGGAAGCTGCATAAGAGCAAAAGGCTAACTCCCCTTATCGGAGAAAACCTTGTGCGGCCAGTTGGGCTGATTTGTGCAGCCAAGGACAGCACACTAACAGTTTTGGACAGTGGGGACCATGCTGTGAAGATTTATTCTGTTATATAATATGAAATGCATTAATATTAAAAAAATAATGTTTGGTATTATTTAGGGAATTTATGAATAAATCGTGTTTTAACCTTTAAATGGGAAAGTGATTGTTTGCTTACAATTATAATACGAATTTGGTGAATGTGTTTTGATTATTCATTAAAATTCGACATATCTCAAAAGAATAATGAACCATTATGAATACATAATTGCACAATCATAATGGTTCATAACCTGTTGGTGCGTGATCGATTGGCACACACAGGCTGTGGACGATAATATTTGGACGGTGTCAGTCATTCATAACATTCTGCTTGTGAAATCGTTTATAAAGGTGTATTAAACTGTTAAATGGTTGTAACTCATACAATCAAGTTGCTTGATCGACATGTGCATGCCACCCCCCTCCTCGGTGTGTTTCAGGAGGAGTCCTCTTCCTCCGCACAGCCCTCTCTGAGGCCAGAGGACAGGCGGGCGACCAGAGGAAGATGGCGGTCGGGATGCTGTCTGGAACGGGGGGCTGTATCTGTTCCACACCCCGACTTGGATGGATGTAAACACAATTAATGTATATTTGATTTCAATTTCCCGCGGTCTGGACGTGTTTGGGCTTGTTAATTCGCTTTAAGTGCGCTTGATCCAGCGTAAGTGTGATTCCCCGACTGCACATCGATAGACTGGGTGGGAGCAAAGTGGACCAAAATGTCGGATTCAAAGGTAAAAGTTGCAGTACGAGTTCGGCCCATGAACCGCAGAGGTAAGTGTTATAATTCATTACTGTTGCAATTGTATTCGTAACGAGTTTGATTTATTCGACATTTGACTGTAAGAAAGTTTTGGCTAAGCCGATTGAAAGGACGTGGTGGTGAGGACCTCCACCCTGATCCACCTCCACCCTGACAGAGAGGACTATTGCTCGGTGTTACTGTCCCTCAAAGAGAGGACTACTGCTCACTCTTAGTCCCTCAAAGGGAGCACTATTGCTCACTGT
This sequence comes from Gadiculus argenteus, assembly GCA_900302595.1. NCBI lineage: Eukaryota > Metazoa > Chordata > Actinopteri > Gadiformes > Gadidae > Gadiculus > Gadiculus argenteus. The sequence continues at coordinate 4,185 of OMLJ01121074.1, read as the reverse complement.
TACTGTCCCCAAATAGGGGACTACTGCTCACTGTTACTGTCCTCAAAGAGAGGACCACTGCTCACTGTTACTGTCCCTCAAAGAGAGGATTACTGCTCTGTGTTACTGTCCTCTAAGAGGACCACTGCTCACTACTGTCCCTCAAATATAGGACTTTTGCTCAGTGTTACTGTCCCTCGAAGAGAGGACTACTGCTCACTACTGTCCCTCAAATAGAGGACTACCGCTCAGTGTTACTGCCCTCAAAGAGAGGACTACTGCTCACTACGGTCCCTCAAATAGAGGACAAATAGAGGACTACTGCTCAGTGTTACTGTTCCTCAAAGAGAGGACTACTGTTCGGTGTTACTGTCCCTCAAAGGGCCTTCCTTTTAAAACGAACTTGTCTCTGCAGAGTTGGAATTGAACACAAAATGTGTCGTGGATATGGAGGACAACCAGACCGTCCTCCACCCGCCACCCTCCAACTCAAAAGGAGACAGCAGGTAAACAACCAGACAACAGCATGCAATATTTCCCCTGCTATTTTGAAGTCATAGCGGCGTTATGACAATATGCAATAACCAACTCAACCCAACGAGTATAGTAGTAGTATCATTAGTAAGGCCCTGTAGTAGTATAAGTATCATTAGTAAGTCCCAGTACTAGTAGGAGTATCATTAGTAAGTCCATGTAGTAGTATTAGTATCATTAGTGAGTCCCTGTAGTAGTAGTAGTAGTAGTAGTAGTAGTAGTAGTAGTAGGCCTAGTAGTATCATTAGTAAGTCCGTGTAGCAGTACTAGTATCATTAGTAAGTCTGTGTAGTAGTAGTAGTAGTAGTAGTAGTATCATTGTTGGTTAACGGAGCTTGGGTTCAGGAACATGTACAGATTGATAACATAAATAGACCCGTCCCGCTGTTCTCAATAACTTGGCCCAACTCATATTCTTTGAGTTTTGCCTCAACGTAATAGTACATGTATGCTAAGTGCGGCGCTACCTCATAGCAGCTTCTCCATCATCTGCACTTTCATTGGTAATGTAAGAGCTCTAATGTCTGACATTGCACTGTCAGACATTGGGGGGGTGCAGGGGGCGTGTCCCCCCCAATATTTATTATATATATCTTCTTTTTTTTCTTCAAAAGGTAAAAAAATAGGAAATATTAAAAACATTTTGGGGGGTTCAAAACATTTATATATCCTTCTGACCTGTAAATACATTTCCCAATAAGTTCAGATTCCCCTATAGTGGACTGTTGTGGCTTTATGTAATGCTGGTCGTTGTACTATTATTACTCGCGGGTTACTTACTAAATCATATGACATGAATACACGGAGGGAAGGATGCAGTACGAGCTGTTCTTTTACTGGTGGCTCGAATCACACAACACAACAGACCTACACAGCTGATCCAAGAACCCGGCAGTAGCGACAGACCAACACAGTTGAGCACCAAGTGCTCAATCAAATACACCACATCCCTCTTTTCCAACTGAGAAGTGGCCCACCTATAAGTGACAACATTAACTCTTTAGTAACCATTAACTCTAAGGCATCAACGTTAATCAGACCTTTTCTATATGCATGTTTCAAATATCAACAAAGCCTGTTTTAAATTAACAAATGGCTTTCATTAATAACCGCAAACCACTTTTCTGTTAAGCATTCTGTTGGGTACAGAATGCATGTAGCCTAGACGTGAACATTTAACATTTTCAAAATATTGCACTCATTGCCTTCTCCTTTTACCTTTTTTTTTCTTTTTTGTATATTTGTATATGAGAATGATGACATAAATGCCCATGAGATCAGTCACTCTATGGCCTAACCGCTCTGCCGCTCCTGGTGTAGCATGTGAGTGTGCTGTTCATAGTCACAGGAGGGGGGTCGTGTGGTGGTTAGGCCACTGAGACGGGAATCTGAGAAGGTTGCACCTCTGAGTCCAAATGTTCATCATCAAGGTCAGTGTCTCTGAATAAGCTAGGGTGTACAGGGCTCCAGACCAAATGCTCGCATTTTGCGACCAAAATGTGAGAGTGTGCGACTGAATTTTACATCTGGTCGCCCTTGTGCGACCGGTAAATGTGTCCTTTTTAATTAACGTGGAAGAGGCGCGTCAATTAATCCGGAATCTGTAGCAGGCCAATGAGTGTGAGGAGGAGAGGGAACGGCCCCTGTGATGTGTGGAGGGGGCGGGGCCCTATCCAGCGCGTGTAAACATCTGTGAGAAGGAGAACGGTTTCACGACCCGCTACGTGCGTTTGAACAATGAGCGAACTATTGACTGGTTCCTCCGACCTGCGGCTGGTGGTCCAGTGCCAGTCATGTACATCAGTAATGTACCCGCGCTGTCCGACACGCTATTTATTCACCCAAATTGTGCGGGTCATCCGTCAGGTACCCAAACCTGTGCAGGACTCTGCTTCAGATGCCGTAAAGGGCTTTTCACACGGGAGGCGTTTATCGCGCCTGCTAATGCATCTCTGTGAGAGGCAACAGGCGCACTCCCGCGAAACGGGCGCGCTTCCGTGCTCGTCGAACACGCGCGCGCATACACGGACACCGTTGGGATAGATGAAATGTGACACAATAAACAATAAAATGTGACTGAATTTGAAATATTACATTGTAATTTCTGCATCTATTATCAAAATATGTATTAGTAATACAGTGAAAATTTGTAGGAATGGAAATATTTGGTTGGCATGTTGATTAACGGTGTGTGCCCCTAAAATTTTTGTTTGCGCCCCTAAAATTTTCAGTAAGGGGCCACTGTGCTCCTGGTGAAAAAAGTTAGTCTGGAGCCCTGGTGTATCTTCCTCAGATGTCGCCTGTTCCTCCTTTGCATTCTCCCTGCCGGTGTCTCAACAGTGTAGGAGCGTGCTTCATCTCGTCGTTGGATGACACCCGCAGGCTCCCAACCGTGTCGTGTCTGCATGTGCACAGTGTCTCCTGGGGTCAACACTGGCAGTGGCTTTGCCCGCTGGTCGTAGTGCTGCTTTTGGCGGTACTGCAGGTCCTGTATTTTGCTGTGAACATGCTGTGGGGCTGACTGTTTTAGCACAGCACTGGAACATGGGAGTGTGCTCCGCAAAATCCTTCCCATCAACATTTGTGCAGGTGAGTCTTTCAGTCCTGTCACCGGCGTGTTCCTCAGTGACAGCAGCACCAGATGTGGGTCAGTCTGCATTGCTTCATCACTGTGTAAGCTGTCTTGTCAGACAGGTTGAGCACTTCAGGATATTTTGTCAGGTAATCTACTAGCAATAGGTAAGACTGACCATGTAGCTCGAAGATGTCGGCTCCGACTTTCATCCAGGACAATTCTGGCACCTGATGTGGTATGAGTGGCTCTGCCTGGTGTTTGGGCTGTAGCTGCTGGCACTGCACACACTTCTCCACCATTGTCTCTATGTCTCGTCCCATGCCAGGCCAGTATAGCACTTTTCTCGCTTTGGCTTTTGTGTGCTGCACGTCTTGGTGCAGATGCAGCTTCTCCAAAATCACACCCCTGTAGCTCTCGGGTATTATGATTTTGTCTCCGACCATGACAATGTAATTCTCAGTGCTGATATTGTCCTTCACTTGCCAGTAGCTGTGTAGTTTCCTGTCCAGACCTTTCTTTTTTGTTGGCCAGCCTGTCACATGTTTCTCACACACAGCTTGTAGTATGCTATCTGCTGCCGTTGCCCGTTTGAGTTGGCTGAGTGTCTCCTTACTCAGAGCATCTGTGGCTCCCAAGGCATACACAACTCTCTCGTCACAGGGGTTCTCATTGATATTGTCACCATCTCTGCTTGCCGTGGCGCATGAGAGTGTGTCGGCAATGTGCTTGCCTGGTGTGTATGTTAAGTTGAGATCATACCTCTGTAAATGTAGAAGCATTCCTTGCAGCCGCGCTGGAGCTTTGCTCAGCAGCTTACACATGATGACCTCCAAAGGCTTCTGATCGGACTGCAGAAAGACATACTGGTGGAACCTTTTGGCAGAAAACACAATGGCAAGCAACTCTTTCTCTATTTGTGCGTACCTCTTTTCTGTGTCGGTGAGCGCTCGTGAGGCATAGCACACTGGGCGGCCATCCTGCAGCAGACAGGTACCCAGTCCATCTTTTGAGGAGTCAGCTTGTAGAGTCAGGGGCTGCTTGTGATCATAATACCTCAGCACTGGGGCTTGTGTGAGGGTAGACTTCAGTGTCTGTAG
>OMLJ01121073.1:0-10733 GCA_900302595.1 Gadiculus argenteus | reverse complement strand
TTCAACTCCTTTACTTGGGCTAAGGACTCATTTCCTACCCGGAGTAAGCAATCCACCAGTTTCCTGCTAAGAGTCATGGCCTCAGATTTAGCGGTGCTGATCCTCATCCCAGCCGCTTCACACTCGGCTGCCAGCCGATCCAGTGAGTGCTGAAGGTCACAGGCCGATGATGCCATGAGGACCACATCATCTGCAAAAAGCAGTGACGAGATCCTCAGACCACCAAACTGCAACCCCCTCCACCACAACTACGCCTCGATATCCTGTCCATGAATATCACAAACAGGATTGGTGACAAGGCGCAGGCCTGGCGGAGGCCAACACCCACTGAGAACGAAACTGGCTGCCGAGGATGCGAACACAGCTCTCGCTTTCGGAGTTCAGAGATTGGATGGCCCTGAGGAGAGACCCCTTACTCCCGCAGCACCTCCCACAGTTTCTCCTGGAGGACCCGGTCATACGCCTTCTCCAGATCCACAAAACACATGTAGACCGGATGGGCATACTCCCAGGCCCCCTCCAGGATCCTTGCGAGAGTGAAGAGCAGGTAGTTCCACGTCTGGGGTGAAAACTGCATTGTTCCTCTTCAATCTGAGGTTCGACGATCGGCCAAATCCTCCTTTCCAGCACCTTAGAGTAGACTTTACCAGGGAGGCTGAGAAGTGTGATACCCCGGTAATGGCACACACCCTCTGGTCCCCCTTTTTGAACAGGGGAACCACCACCCCGGTTTGCCACTCCTTTGGCACTGTACCAGACTCCCACGCAATGTGTACCAGACTCCCACGCAATGTTGAATAGGCGTGTCAACCATGACACCCCCTCAACACCCAGAGCCTTTAGAATTTCTGGCTGGATCTCGTTAATCCATGGGGCTTTGCCACTGCGGAGATGTTTGACTACCTCAGTGACTTCCACCAGGGAAATTGATGACGAACCACCATCAACCTCGAGCTCTGCCTCCAAGTCGGATTCAGGAGTTCCTCAAAGTGTCCCTTCCAACGTCCGACGACCTCCTCAGTTGAGGTCAACAGAGTCCCATCCTTACTGTACACAACTTGGATGGTTCCCTGTTTCCCCCTCCTGAGGTGCCGGATGGTCTTCCAGAAACACTTTGGTGCAGACCAAACTTCTCCCACATCCGCTGTTTAGCCTCCGACACGGCAGCAGGTGCAGCCCTTCGAGCCTGTCGGTACCCTGCAACCGAGTTAGGAGTCCTCCAGTATAGCATATCCCGGAAGGCCTCCTTCTTCAATCGGATGGCTTCCCTGACCACCGGTGTCCACCACGGTGTCCGAGGGTTACCGCCCCTCAATGCCCCCAACCTCCACAGGAATGCGAGAAAAACTCAGCCGGAGGTGTGAGTTGAAGATGCCTAGGACAGGGGCCTCCTCCAGACGTTCCCAATTCACCCACACTACTACACCACCAGATGGTCGGTTGACAGCTCCACCACTCTCTTCACCCAAGTGTCCAAAACATGCAGCCTCAGATCGGATGACACGTTCACAAAATCAATCATCGATCTTCGGCCTAGGGTACTCTGGTACCAAGTACACGTATGAGCACCCTTATATTCGAACATGGTGTTCGTTATGGATAATCCATGACTAGCACAGAAGTCCAATAACAAACGACCGCTCAGGTTTAGATCAGGGAGGCCGTTCCTCCCCACCACGCCTCTCCACGTGTCTCTATCATTGTCCACGTGGGCGTTGAAGTCTCCCAGCAGAACTACGGAGTCCCCTACTGGAGCCCCATACAGGACTCCATTCAGGGTCTCCAAGAAGGCAGCGTGCTCTGAACTGCTGTTCAGTGCATACACACAAACAACAGTCAGAGTTTTCCCCCCACAACCCTTAGGCGTAGGGAGGTGACCCGCACGTCTACCGGGGTAAACTCCAACACCGCTGCGCACAGCCAGGGATTTATGAGTATCCCCACACCCACCCGGTGCCTCACGCCCTCGGCAACTCCGGAGAAGAATAGAGTCCAACCCCTATATAGGAGTACGGTACCAGAACTGAGACTGTGCATGGAAGGAAGCCCCACCAGATCACTCAGAACACAGAGAGGCCACCAACACCGCGGCTGAGCGTTGGTGTTGGTGTCACTTTTCACTTTCCCACTTTTCACATTCCCACTTTTCACAGGAAAAAAAAGTGCAGTTGTTGACTACGACACGGCATCGCATTGATTGCAGCATGTGGAACTCAGTGGCGGATTTAGGCACGGGCGAACCGGGCAGAAATCTGTTGGGGGCGGCACGAGCGCATACAGACTAAATAATTTAATATGATTCATAAATCTATCAAGGAACCTCATCACTTGGACGATTACATTCATTTGGAAGTACCTACTGGAACATCACAGGCCAGTACAGGCCACCATAGTTGTTGGAAATGGAGGGATGGGGGCGCGGTATTCAGTTGGTTTCAATTTGCAACCTCACTACTCGATGCTACTAGTTTTACACACTTGACATTCAAGGTAGGGAATACATGAAAGGAAAACTTGTCAACTGTATCCTTTTATGTACTTTGGCCTGGACCAGTAGATATGTAGAAACATTGGATAGGTTATTAGGTATTTAGGATTAGATAGTTCATTATGACAACATCATCCTGCAACCTGGCAGAGGACAGAGCAACCCAACATTACAACAATGCACTAAGTCAGAAGAACAGTTGGAAGAACAGGTATGAAAACCCTTAGAACAGATAGAAGAATAGTTAGAAGAACATTTAGAAAAACATGTAGAATACTTAAAAGAACCCTTAAAAAAACACTAAGAACATTTTGAAAAAAAAGCACTTCTACAGAAGAACCTGAAGGTGGTGGGTGTCCTTGGTTTATCTCTGGCTGTGTGCCAGCTCCAGTGCAGGGCCAAGGTCAGAGACAGGGTACTTGCCAAGCCTATCAGGCCTACGTCACATAACATATCACCAAACATCGTCATTAGCAGTCCGCGATAAACCACAGGCGTGCTCTCTTCAGGTCTATTATGGGCAGCGTTAGTGGGTGTATGTTTCAACGTGTCTGAAACGTGCACAAAAAAACATAACACACCTTAAACTAATCAAACACACCTGAAGAAACAGGAAACAGGCCTGAAACACACTTAAAACACACCTGCAACACGCTGAGACATACCTTTCAGGCCTGACACACTTAAAACACACTTGCAACATGCTGAAACAGACCTTTAAAGCATGAAACTATTCTATTCTTCTCCGGAGTTGCCAAGGGCGTGAGGCATCGGTCGGGTGTGGGGATACTCATAAATCCCCGGCTGAGCGCCGCTGTGTTGGAGTTTACCCTGGTAGATGAGAGGGTCGCCTCCCTACACCTAAGGGTTGTGGGGGGGAAACTCTGACTGTTGTTTGTGCGTATGCACCGAACAGCAGTTCAGAGTACTCTGCCTTCTTGGAGACCCTGAATGGAGTCCTGTATGGGGCTCCAGTAGGGGACTCCGTAGTTCTGCAGGGTGACTTCTACGCCCACGTGGGCAACGATGGAGACACCGGGAGAGGCGTGGGGGGGAGGAACGGCCTCCCTGATCTGAACCCGAGTGGTCGTTTGTTATTGGACTTCTGTGCAAGTCATGGATTATCCATAACAAACACCATGTTCGAACATAAGGGTGCTCATAAGTGTACCTGGTACCAGAGTACCCTAGGCCGAAGATCGATGATCGATTTCGTGATTGTGTCATCTGATCTGAGGCCGCATGTTTTGGACACTCGGGTGAAGAGAGGGGCGGAACTGTCAACCGACCACCATCTGGTGGTGAGTTGGATCAGCGAATGGGGGAAGTTTCTGGATAGACCTGGTAAGCCCAAACGAGTAGGGCGGGTGAATTGGGAACAAGTTTTTCTGCCATTCATGTGGAGGTTGGGGGCATTGAGCTGGAGTGGGCGGTGTTCAAAGCCTCAATTGCTGAAGCTACGGCGGTGAGCTATGGCCTCAGGGTCTCAGGCTCCTCAAGGGGTGGTAACCCTCGGACACCGTGGTGGACACCGGTGGTCAGAGAAGCTGTCCGATTGAAGAAAGAGGCCTTCCGGGATATGCTATCCTGGAGGACTCCTGACTGTTGCAGGGTACACACAGGCTCGAAGGGCTGCAGCTGCTGCCGTGTCGGAGGCTAAACAACGGGTGTGGGAGAAGTTTGGTCGGCACCAAAGTGTTTTTGGAAGACCATCCGGCACCTCAGGAGGGGGAAATGGGGAACCATCCAAGCTGTGTACAGTAAGGATGGGACTCTGTTGACCTCAACTGAGGAGGTCGTCGGACATTGGAAGGAACTTTGAGAGAGTTTGAGAACTTAGAGGGAGTTTGAGAACTCCCTCTATGTTGGAGACAGAGCTCGAGGTTGATGGTGGTTCATCGTCAATTTCCCTGGTGGAAGTCACGGAGGTAGTCAAACATCTCTGCAGTGGCAAAGCCCCAGGGATTGACGAGATCCAGCCAGAAATGCTGAAGGCTCTGGGTGTTGAGGGGCTGTCATGGTTGACGCGCCTATTCAACATTGCATGGGAGTCTGGTACAGTGCCAAAGGAGTGGCAAACCGGGGTGGTGGTTCCCCTGTTCAAAAAGGGGGACCAGAGGGTGTGACACACTTCTCAGCCTCCCTGGTAAAGTCTACTCTAAGGTGCTGGAAAGGAGGGTTCGTCCGATCATCGAACCTCAGATTGAACAATTTGGTTTTCGCCCCGGACGTGGAACTACGGACCAGCTCTTCACTCTCACAAGGATCCTAGAGGGGTCCTGGGAGTATGCCCATCCAGTCTACATGAGTTTTGTGGATCTGGAGAAGGCATATGACCGGGTCCCCCGGGAGAAACTGTGGGAGGTGCTGCAGGAGTATGGGGTAAGCGGGTGTCTCCTCAGGGCCATCCAATCTCTGTACTCCCAAAGCGAGAGCTGTGCTCGCATCCTCGTCAGTTTCCTTCTCAGTGGGTGTTGGCCTCCACCAGGCCTGCGCCTTGTCACCAATCTTGTTTGTGATATTCATAGCAGGATATCGAGGCGTAGTCGTGGTGGGGAGGGGTCACTGCTTTTTGCAGATGATGTGGTCCTCATGGCATTATCGGCCTGTGACCTTCAGCACTCACTGGATCGGCTGGCGGCCGAGTGTGAAGCGGCTGGGATGAGGATCAGCACCGCTAAATCTGAGGCCATGACTCTTAGCAGGAAATCGGTGGATTGCTTACTCCTGGTAGGAAATGAGTCCTTTGCTTAAGTGAAGGAGTTCAAGTACCTCAGGGTCTTGTTCGCGAGTGAGGGTACAATGGAGCGTGAGATTGGCCGAGAATCGGAGCAGCGGGGGCGGTATTGCGTTCACTTTACCGCACCATTGTTACGAAAAGAGAGCTGAGCTGCAAGGCAAAGCTCTCGAGCTCTCAATCTTCGTTCCTATCCTCACCTATGGTCATGAGGGTTGGGTGCTGACCGAAAGGACGAGATCATGGGTACAAGCGGCCGAGATGAGTTTTCTCAGAAGGGTGGCTGGGGTCTCCCTTAGGGATAGGATGAGAAGCTCAGTCATCCGTGATAAACTTGAATTAGAGCCGCTGCTCCTCTGCTTAGAAAGGAGTCAGCTGAGGTGTTCCAGGCACGACCAGTGGGGCGGAGACCTCGGGGAAGACCCAGGACTAGGTGGAGAGATTATCTCTCAACACTGGCCTGGGAACGCCTCGGGATCCCCCCGTCAGAGCTGGTCAATGTGGCCCGGGAAAGGGAAGTCTGGGGCCCCCTGCTTGAGCTGCATGACCCGACCCCAGATAAGCGAATGAAGATGAGGATGATGAGGATGATGAGGTCGGTATATTCCCACAGGGTTATCAATTATTTTCTCTGTCTTTTATCTGCTATGATGATTTAATGACTTTTGTGATTAAATATCTTTATTTGGGGGCTTTTCACCGCACATGTAGATGTGATTAATCACTGAAAAATGACAGCATATCATGTAATTAATACGTTTAATACGTTTGTTAATTGATCAACAGCCCTAATATATAAAAAATCTAAATTGCCCAGACTACTGTAATGAATTAATGCCCTTGAAGGAAAACGCCACCGCATTTCCATACTGAACTATGTTCTTCCCTGATCTTAGACGAGTTGATACATACCTCTCTCGCCTCTGTGCCTGCACTCAATCGCTCTGGCGCGCAGCGCTAATTTGCTAGCATGTAGCTTGGCCAATTATATTCCATAGGAATATACGACCCAAGTTACACAAAATGAAACAATTTTGTAAGCGGATGAAAAGGATAACGATAATGTCTGGCAGAATAACACCTGGGAGCACTTGCGTGAGCACTTGAGCACTGCGTCGGCGCAGTAATATCATCACTCCTCTCCCACTCCCGCTCGTACTTCCGTCAATAGAACCAACTGTCACCTGCACTACCTGTAGAAGTAGTTCGAGCACAGTTGAGGAAGCATCAGGTTGTAGTAAGATAGGTTGTGAACAATCAAACATCATGGTTATAACGTGCATCGTACAGGGTTGTGATAACAAGGAGAAGGTATATAGTCCCGTCATGTTTCACAGAATTCAAACTCACCACAAACGGTGGAAAGTTTGGTTAGCTGCTTTGAACATGGATCCAACACCAGTGGAGATTCTGAAGAACTGGCGTGTTTGCTGCGAACATTTTACAGAGGAGGACTATACCTCCTCAGGATTACTCCTAAAGGATACGGCCACACCGACGTTTCTGAAATCACAAAAAATTGGATCATCACCTAATGCTGTAAGTGTCCATATGCATGGTATTTGGTTGGTCTGGAAGTGGCATTACGTTAGCTGTCCCGTTACTTGAGTGGAGTTCAATTAGGTTAGCATGAATAACTTCACTGCGAAATCAGTGCTCTTCTGAGGCTTGCAATAAGAAATTACTGATTGATTTGCATGACAACTCTAGCTCAGAAATTACAATGAAGTAGCCTAACGTTATAAGCCTAACCATTGAGCAAAGTCTGTTGTGTAACGTTAGTGTCACCAAATGTGCTTCTCTGTATTACGTGACTGCTAGGTTACCATGCTAATGCCTTGACTAATGGTAGGGGGAAGGGTATTTTTGTCTCAGGTGAAACACTGACGCTAGGTCTATCATGAAAATGCCTTGACTGAGTGGTTGGGGGGAGGGGTACTTTTGTCCCAGGTGAAGCACAAAGAGTAGACTACTGTCTGTTTATGTAATGCCCTGTAACAATACTTTCTTACTCTGATGAATGTAAAAACTATCAAGTATTGTAGTGCTTTATTTTGCTTTGGAAAAAAGTATTCTTGGGATAGTAATTTCTGTCTGAATTGTGTCAATTATTATAGGCTACAGGAAGAGTTGAGTGACATACTGCTAGTGACTACTGCTACATTCAAAGTGCGCTTGTCTGTACAGCTAGTCAGTCCTTCACGTTCAACCAAACCAGCTGTTACCCTGGCTCCCACATGGACAAAGCAATCGGTAGGATAATGAATCTTCAAGTTTCACACAACGCTATGATTGCACTGTGACCTACATTTACTTGAAATCTGTTTTGTGTCTAGGACACTGCATCTTCATCTACAATGATGGCCACCCGTAGTCAAAGAAAAAGTCTCATATATGAGGTGAGTGACCTCTACTGAACTTATATGTTTGCTATTGATGATCCATCATGCAATATATGGAAACTATTTCACTTTGTTTCTTGTAAAGTCAGTTAACTGTTTAATCAAGATCTACTCTATGTGGCACTAGTACCAATGCATCTTTTTATTTGTATTTGTCTACAACAGGAACCACACCCCATTGAAGCAACTGCGATGGACATGAGTGCAACATCAGTGTTTGATGTCACCATGACCTCAGAGCCTGCTGTTGATCCTGCAGACACCGATGCTGTGTTCCAATACCCGTACTTCCTTGAGTACACTCAACCGTAGTACACTATCCGTACTCACTGAGTACGCTGAGTTTCAGATGTCAGTGTGTTCCAAATCGAATACTCCGCGGTGCACTGACCGGAAGTGACGAACGCGACTGCCGCCGCGGCTCCTCCCTCCACAATAAATATCCCACTCTGAACAGTGAACTCTTTGCGCATAATAGCTATAAAAACCTGTAAAAGCTATAAAAAGTACAAAATGACTAAATTAATGCAGGCTATGTGGAAAATGCACTGACGTTATTCTCAACCTGGCTCCGCCTCTTCCGCTACGTAGCTAAGATGGCGGCCGTTGAGTACGAGAAGTGTGCATCGATCCACACTTCGCAGTTTGACCGTTTTGAGTACACCATCCGGGTCCTTTGAGTACACTTTTTTTCCCCTGATTTGAATTGGAACACCCTACATACTCAAACTAAGTAGTACGAGTACGGATAGTACGGGTATTGGAACACGGCACAGCTTTGTGCCTAATTCTAGCCCCTCCTCCACCACCACAGGAAGTTCCTCAAGCCTATCTGGACAACCCAGAGGATGCAAGGAGATGAAGTGGATAGTTAATGAGTCAAAACTCATGGAGCTATTTCAGAAGTGCCCAACCTGTAGTTCTGAAATGTGTGACCTAAACCAAACTATAACACAGTTCGGCAGCAGAATAAATATAAATTGGCAATGCAACGATGGCCATATGGGACAATGGGAGTCATGCCCCAATGTACGTGGAATGGCAGAAAATAACCTTCTTGCAACAGCTGCACTCTCTTTACCGGCTAAACATACACTGACATAGCCGACTGGGCTGGACTTTTCAACATGCAGTTCCCCCAGAAAACAACTTTCTACAATATACAGGCAAGTAACCTGCTCCCGGTGATTGAGGAAGCATACATACAACAGGAGAACATCATCAAAGCAAGATTGATTTGCCAAACTGAAGATGGTGAAGGAGTGCAGCTATGTGGTGCTGGCAGAAGTGACAGCCACGGACACTTCAGCAAATACAACACGTATTCTTTCATGGATGACTCCACGAAACAGATTGTGGCGTTTGAGCTGATGCAGGTAAGATTGTGAATTATTTTCACAAATCTATGGTCAATTCTCTAACATGTTTTAGATAGCCTCAAGTTCTGTCGCAATGGAACCACTGGCCTTCAAGAAAGGCCTGGAGAAGATCCTGAATGAGGGCATCGAGGTAAAAGTGGTCACCACAGACTGGCATCCCTCCATAAGAAAATTTATGAGAATAATATCCTCACGTCTACTGTTAGTTTATATCTCCATTATTGTCTGTTATTATGACCGCCGCTTCACTTCGCGGCGGTCATAATAACAGACAATAATGGACATATAGGTTTAGTCAGAATTCTTTTTCTTTTTCTTTTTCTTTTTTTCTTTTTTTCACATGAGCAAATTTCTGTCAAGGATTCCCGGGTCACTGAAAGACCGGGGTGCACGAAACCTTTTGATCTGTTGGCCCCTCGCCGGACTGGATCCCCCGAAAGGAGGGTAGGGCGGACACAGTTTTCTGTGAATATCTCAAGAACCGTAGGGCCTAGGAGGACCACTTTTTTTTGGATGTTGGTCTTAAGGGGCCATGTCCACCCATCCCATAACCACTCATTTCATTTATAGCGCCACCTAGATAAACAAGAAAATGAGATGTAATCGCAGTTATCTCTGTAAAAGGCACATGTCAATTATTGCAGTCATACGAAGGCAATCTGTTTGTTTTTATATTGTGAAATAAATTACTTATTTTCTGTTTGTTTTCTCAGTTTGTTCTTCACTTATGTTTGAACAAATCTGACAGGCCACATGTTCTCCAGACAGGCGTTTTTATCATATTTACTATGTAATTGAAGATAATCTAACAGAAAGAAAGATCCTGGATGTTGCATGACTGACTATATCAGAAGCCATTTGGTTTAGGAAACAAGATAAAAGTATCAGTCAAAATGTTGTAGATTCAAAGCTTTAATTATACAAATGTATACAAAATGTTAGAAATGTAGCCATCCCACATCTGTGGTTGTAAGGCAATATGCAGACTGGCTAGCGATGGGCAATGTCACATACAAGTTGGGAAATTAGATAAATAAATAGTGATAGTGTTACAACGCGCCCGGCTACACGGTCCAACACCGCCATCTACTGGTCCTCACTATCCCGACACACCTGTCTGCAATCTTACAGTGGAGGCTTCTCCAGTGAGGAGAGGGAGGAAGATCCTCTTTAACATTGTTGAGAATAAAAAATGTAGATTGCCCAGACTACTGTAATTAATTAATTCCTTTAAATATGACTACTTGAATGCCTTTGTACATGTAATGTTCGTTTCTCTGGGTAACGGGACATTAGCGCCCCCTATCGCCTATTGACAATTACTTCAGGGAGGAACGTCCTCCCTCAGCCTACGCACACAATCATTAATTACTCCGAAAGTACTGGTGGCCGGTGGAATGAGTGTCAGTCAACGAGAGAGAGGAGGAACGACCTCCTGTGAGCGGGTGGGACTAGCTCAGGAATCTCAGGAATCGCCAATAGGCCAATAATAAGGAATACTGGCAGCACTATGAACCAATCAGCAGGAACCCTGGCTCTGGAGGGAGGGAGGGGTTATCCCCTCCAGTCTAGGCTACGAGAACCACCAAACGGAGCGGCTGTTCGTTGCGGTACAGAGCGGCTCGGTTCTTATATTGCCGCTTCCACCGCCAACAGGAGGGCAAGGTCCCGTAATAAACGCAGGGCTCTCAAGGTCTGAAGGCAAGAGTGACATACGAGGGGGGGGG
>OMLJ01121066.1:0-10536 GCA_900302595.1 Gadiculus argenteus | reverse complement strand
GATTAGTATAATTGCATCCTATACTGTTTCACTGTGTACATTTATTGATTAGCTCTCTACTGTGTTTTCATGCCAATACATGAATACATCGGAATTCAGTCCGAGTGAGAGAGTTATAGAGAGGGAGACACAGACAAGAGAGCGAGAGAATCAAGAGAAAGAGAGTTAAATTACCATTGGTAATAACACTAAAGAAACAAAGATTAACATAGAATCAGACCGACTGCAGACAGATAAATACAAACACCAGGACAGACAGACAGACAGACAGACAGACAGACAGACAGACAGACAGACGAGACTGAAATGTCAGCAGCAGGTTTTAATGAACTTTATGAACTTTTTATGAATTGTATTGTGATTGTCACATCCCACAGTGACAGCCGTCTGACAGACTCCCTTCCCATCCCTCATATCTCTGTTCCTGTCTCTACCTTTTATCTCCCTCAAACCACACAGACGTCCACTCCACCTGTTTATTTGTCTCTCTCTCTCTGTCGCTCTCCCTCGCTCGCTCTCTTATCCAACTGTTTTTGAATTCAATTCCGTTCGAAATTGCTCAATCGGCATGGGAAATAAATCTTCACTTGGGTAAGATATAAAACAACCATAAACATTAAGATAGCTCAACCAAAGAGGAAGTCAAATATAAACCATTCAATAAACCGTAGTCGGGGTACAACCACTTTGACAACAAGTCCTGTGTTCCAATCCCCATACTATCCGTACTCACTATACTACGTAGGGCGTTCCAATTCAAATCGGGGGAAAAGAAGTGTTCTGAAAGGACCTGAATGGTGTACTCAAAACGGTCAAACCGCGGAGTGTGGTACTTCTCGTACCCAAAGGTCGCCATCTTAGCTACGTAGTGGAAGAGGCGGAGCCAGGCTGAGAACAACGTCGGCGCATTTTCCACATGGCCTGCATTAATTTAGTCATTTTGTAGCTTTTATAGCTTTTATAGCTACTATGCGTGAAGAGTTCACCGATCACAGCGGGATGTTTATTGTGGGGGGAGGAGCCGCGGAGGCAGTCGCGTTCGTCATTTCCGGTTGGCGCACCGCGGAGGATTCGATTTGGAACGACACCGACATCTGACCATCAGCGCACTCAGTAAGTGAGGATAGTGTACTACAGTTAAGTGTACTCAAGGAAGTATGGATATTAGAACACAGCAATGGAATAATCGCTCAGTTTGTCGTGTGTTCTCTCACACACGTTACGACATCTTCATGCTGAAGAAAACCACACATGTTTAGGGATCTTTTCTGTATCTTTTCTCTCTCTCTCTTAGGGTTAGGGTTAGGCTGTGGTGACGACCTCGATCATGGCCTGACCCGTACTATTCACAGTGTCACACAGTCGGCCCTCAACACGGCCAACCTTTACAGCGAGAACTTACAGTTGAGGTCTCTGTTCGGCTTGCTGCAGCAGTAGCAGCAGCAGTAGCACACACACACACACACACACGCACGCACGCACGCACGCACGCACGCACGCGCGTTGACGCCGCAATGCATACGCGCGCACACACCCCCAAGAGGATACAAAGAAACTCTTCACTCTAGCCAGCATGACAGGAAATGTCAGAGGGAGATGCTGGGAATTCACTTTTGAATGCCGCTGGAGGAAACAACGGGCTGGGGCGAGCAATACGAGAGGAGGAGATCAAAGGAGCCAGGAGAAGGAGAGGCAGAGAGTACGCATCGGCGAAGGACGGACACACACGAGCACGACGCAGGTCAAGGCAACAGGAAGCAGCGGGGAGCGAGCCGCGGCCGGCCCTCGCTTTAATATTTAATGTCGCTTTCATCTTCAGATGTGGCGTGTTGTGGGGCGCGCCCGCGACAGCGCGCTTTTCAAGGTGGCAGGCGTCGTTCGGGACAATGGTACGCGTCCGTGTGTCTGTCCAGCGCCCGACCGCCTCGTCGTGCCAGTGCTTTTGATGTGTGGCCGAACACGTGGACGGGGGCCGGGGGTGACCGCGTCCCCCAAACCTGGCAACTCAGGCACCAGACGGGTCACCTTGGTTACCTGCTGCTTCCGCTGCTGCCCAATGCGCTGACCCCAAACGCATGCATACGCATGCACGCGCTGATACACACCGACAGCTGGGAAAACCTGAAGCAAGGTTTTGATGTTCTTACGGAGCTTACGGTTTTTTAGGTATTGTTTTAGCAGGTATGTATTTTCCACTTTGTGTCAGTCAGTCAGTCAGTCAGTCAGTGAGTGAGTGAGTGAGGCTGTTCCCCAAAGTGAAGGCTGCAGTCTCGCTAGATCGCGTCCCTGTGAGTTGCGTCCTCTGGAGACGAGGCCAGAGCGCTGCCTGGCGTTCGGAGGGTTCGGGGTTTGGAGCGACTCGCTAGTGTGGAAGCGTTTCTGCTTCTGCTTTTTAATACTGCTCCAGTGGTAAATATTGTAAAATTGTAATCGTTCTTGGCGACAGTAGTTTGTTTAAACAGCTACGTACATATTAAAACAAAATAAATCCATGCAAATTACATATCATTACGTTGCAAAAACGCTTGAATTTTTTTTTTGCCAAAAAGGTCTTTAAGCTTAATTTTTTGCATTTACATGATTTATCTATAAAAAGCAATACGGTACAAAATATTTCTGAAAACCTTCAACTAACTTAATTAACTAACTCGTGTAAAGAATTCCATCCGCAATTTTTAAATACCCAGCACAGCTTGGAACGCAAAGGATTGTGGGGATTTTGGCTTGTTGAGGACCCAGCGATACATCCTTGAAAAATCTTGAAATTCTCCAAAACAAAAGGACGTGAAAAGGGCGCGAATTTCAGAGTGTCCTCAACATCGGAACAGTGCTCGTCTGCGTTCTACGACGTAGCGTCCTTTAAGGGCGTCCGTTGAGCACGCTCCCTTCACATCGGGAAACAGCCAGTGAGAGCGAGGAGCGAGCGTGTGTGTGTTCTTAGACGCACCTGTGTCTGTGTGTACACCCTCCGTCTCCTCCACCACCCTCTCCCTGTTTAGTGCCTGACTCAAGACGCCACCTCACGGCCAATTACCCCCGCTTTACCCTGCGTCGTTGATGTGATAATTGCGTCGTGATGTTGTTTACCTAATGACGGTTATGATGTTGGCTACGTTTCCTTTGGCGGGGCGCCACACACACGTTGACGACCTCCCGGATTATGTTCATGAATTATTAAACATTGAACAATGTGCGATAGTAAATAGGGAGGTTTCTGCCCGGGCGCAGTCACCCATGGTATTAATATGACAAGTGGCTCAATAGAGGAATAGGGGAAGGAAAGCGCCTCATTTATTAGGATGAGGCGCTGATCAACATAATTATTTACTACTTGGTGTGACGGCGTCCGCGGTAACCAACCAAACACACTTAGGGCACAAAACAAACAAATTATTTCTGAGTGCACATTACTTTGGGAGAAAGCCGTGGTTCTCCGGGAGGTCATTAGAATAAATGTGCCACAGATTCAATCCAGTTTAATCCGTTTAGCGCCTTAAGCCTCAGGAGGAGAACTCTCTGGAATTCCTCCAAAGGCTAATTTAGGGTCACCATAATATTATCATTCTTAAGGTCATAGAATGAATGATGTTTGGATGGCGAGCACAGATTGGTCGTTAAAAAGACAAGAAAATGGAGCACTGTAATCATTTCCCTGATTTACGTCGTCCTCAGACCGGACGTTCTACATCCCTCCCTCCTCCTCTCCGTCACTGTTTACTCTTTCAAAAAGTTCATATGTACGAGTTTGTACATTTGCCTTTGTACGAATTTCTATATGCACATGTACCCGTGTTTTTACTTGTGTGTATGTGTGCGTGTACGTGCGTGTGGGAATGTGTGTGCGTGCCTGTGTGCGCATATGTGTGCATGCGCGCGTGTGCGTCTTCATGTGTGTGTGCGTGCCTGTGCGCGTTTAGCTGCATGTCTGCTCCTGTGATTGCTCCTATGTTGGGGTGGAGCAGCCTGGCCGTCCCCTGAGCTCCTCAGGTAGATACCATCTGGAGCCGGGCTTCCCGGGCCCCCGCTCGCCCATGGAGCTGGAGTCAAGTGGTAGATGGCTGATACCGCCAGATCCAATTAGAGCCTCCGCCGTGAGGGTGGGCTTAGAGGAGGACCTGGGCGGAGCGGGGGGCCGGAGCCCGGCGTGGTGCAGTGATCCTGCTGTACGACGCCTGCGGATCTACACTGACGTCTCCGCCTACAAGAACCATACCGGGGTGGCTGGATCCTGATAGGATGCTTATGATGGTCCACTGGGAGTAATGGTATGGGACAGACAGTGTCCACCATTAGCTATGGGGACAGACAGTGTCCACCATTAGCTAGGGGGATAGACAGTGTCCACCATTAGCTAGGGGGATAGACAGTGTCTACCATTAGCTAGGGGGATAGACAGTGTCCACCATTAGCTAGGGGGATAGACAGTGTCCACCATTAGCTAGGGGGATAGACAGTGTCTACCATTAGCTAGGGGGATAGACAGTGTACCATTAGCTAGGGGGATAACCCCAACACAGTAGATCCAGGGGATAATCCCAATGGCATCTTTTCACACTTTGAACTGATCTCTCCAGACACATTTCCGAAGTTTGTGAACTCCTCAAAGTCCACAATCTGCTTGTTAGACCCAATACCATTCTAGCCTTTTCAAAGAACTACTGCCTGTTCTACTTCAATCCGTCCTTCTCATCGTTAACAAATCACTAGCCTCGGGCTGTGTGCCATTAGCTTTTAAGACGGCAATTATCAAACCATTGCTTAAAAGACCCAACTCGGATCCACAGGTTCTCAATAATTACAGACCAGTATCAAACCTCCCTTTTATGTAAAAAATACTTGAAAGTGCTGTTGCAGACCAACTTACTACTCATTTATCTCAGAACAATTTATTTGAGAAATTTCAATCTGGCTTCCGATCCCGTCATTCCACTGAAGCAGCCTTAACAAGAGTTGTGAATGACCTTATGGCTGATGCTAATCAAGCATCTTTGCTTCTTCTTGATCTTAGCGCAGAATTTGATACTATTGATCACAGTATACTCCTAAAACGTTGAGAGTATTATGTTGGAATCCAGGGGACAGTGCTTTCATGGTTTCAATCTAACCTATCAAAAAGGACTCAATGTGTAAATTACAGCAATACATTGTCTGGATATTCTTCTGTTAAGTTTGGTGTGCCCCAAGGGTCAGTGCTTGGCCCTATGCTCTTTTCCATCTACATGCTTCCTCTTGGTAATATATTCTGGAAATATATTTGCTTCCACTGCTATGCGGATGATACCCAGCCAATACATTCCCGTAATCCAAAATGACAGCTCCCAAGTTTTCAAGTTGGATACTTGTCTTCTGGAAGTTAAGAACTGGATGCGTACAAATGTTAAATGCTGACAAAACCGAGTTACTAGCTCTGAGACCGCCCAGACATAGAAATTTGACTGAGGAAATTAGTGTGAATATTGATGGCTGTATCATTACTGATAGTCCAATTATTAGAAATCTTGGGTTTATTTTTGATTCTCAATTAACGTTCAAGTCACGCATCAAAGCCGCCACCAAGATTGCATTTTATCATCTGAGCAACATAGACAAAATTAGATAATTTTTGTCACTGCGTGATGCAGAGACACTAATTCACTCATTTGTCACTTCAAGAGTTGATTACTGTAATGCCCGTTTTTCTGGTCTTCCTAAATGTGGAACCAGCTGGCACAGAATGCTGCAGCCAGGATTCTGCCAAAAAAAAAAAAAATTGACCATATAACACCCGTATTGATTTCCCTACATTGGCTTCCAATAACAGCCAGGGCCGACTTCAAGATTATTTTATTAACATTTAAGTCTCTAAATGGATTGGCACCTTTGTACTTGTCTGAGCTTCTCCTCCCATATTCCCCTGCTCCAATCTTCCATCTGAGCTGCTCGTAGCTCGTCCACGCTCCGTTGATAAGCGTCTCGGACTTCCCTGTGGTGCGTTCGTGACTACTGGGAACGAACGCGTGGGCAGAGCAAAAAAAAAAAAAAGTCCTGGTGGGTACGCGGCTAATGTCCCCGACGCCAGTGGCCTTTCCCAGTGATCACTGAACAGTGTGTGTGTGTCCGTCCGAAGATCCCGATGGAAACAAAAGTTAGCTTGTTTGTGCGCGCTTGTGTGTCTGGTACCAGTGTGTGACAATGACAAACTCACTTCCTCACTTGTTAAAAGTACACCATTTTCTAAAGTTTCTTTCTGTTTCTTAAATTGTCTCGGTCAATTATTTCTGTACGACATTGAGTCCGTCTACGCTGTCACAGGGTCCTGTTTTTGCACTTTAGCAAAACTTTAAAAACTCATATTCAGCTCTCTGAGGGAATGTAGGAAAAAAACCAATCTCAATGAAACAAACGTAGGTGACACACACACACACACACACACACACACACACACACACACTTTAATCTGTACATTTGACTGCAACATTCCTTTCAACAAACAGATTATTGTGTGCCACAAGTATAATTCCCAAAGTGAAGTAGGCTAGTATAGTTATAGTTCTTTCTATTTCGCAATTTAAAAATACATTAAAAAGAAAGAAACTAAACTATAGGCTTCTGTTGCTTTCCAGTCTAGAAACCCTGAAACACTTTAATATATTATAAATAAGCTCAAACCTGAGTTAAAGTGCAGGTGAATGCAGTGTAAGAACCAGATAAACAGAATATTGCACATGTGAGGAGGTAGATGTGTTGAGTGCGTGTGATTGAGGTCTAGGCACCATTCAGTGCCTGAATGGTCCTAGGGTAGAAACTTAGTTTCATTCTATTAGTCCATGCAGCCAGTCTAGTTGGTTTGGTTAGATATATACCAGTGCTTATGGCTAAATTGACATTTCATTTCTGAAAACACGGATACATTGTGGTCATTTAAAACAGTTTTAATTATAATTTTGAATAAATGAATGAACCACAAAAGGGAGTTAATGGGACATTTTAAATACGTTTAATTAAAAACGGCCCAATGTGTGCCAAATAGCAGCTGGACATCTTTGGTCTGTCAAACGATAATTTCACGGCTCTCATTTTCAGATTTTGTACGCATTTATCAAAACACAAAATACACGGCTGCCTCATACAGACACAAAGATAACTACTACACTGACACAACAATCTGCGTGCCCATTGGCACAACCCATCTCTGTCTCCGCCTGTGACAATACAGCCGTCCCTGCGGCTCAAACGGTAGCTCTGATAAACGTTCGTACGGTTTTTATCTGCATCCAAAGAGAACGAACAGCGGTTCGATTCACATCGGGGGATTACAGACACAAACTGCTTCTGATTCGGAACCATCTGGATGTGAAAGATATAGCCTTCATAACCAAAGCCCTGCTGTTCTCCTTCAAAAGTTCCCCGAGCCTCGCTTCCGCCGGCTCCATTGATTCACTTAAAAAGCAGTTGACTCGCTGTCCCGATTGCGGCGCGTCGAACTGCGACTCGCGTCGAACTGCGACTCGCGTCGACCGCGAACGAAACGAACGGCGAGCTACGCTTCCGATTATCTCGCGCTACGTTTCGCAAAAAATAGCAAAAAAAAAAAACCGACAGATGGCGGAAACAAGGAGGTTCCGTCAAAAAACATTTCTGCTGCTCGGCAAAAGTTTGCATCGCCTCAAAAAAGTTGGGACAGATTCACCCACGGGCTAAAGCCACAAAGTTTCTCATTTCCAGCCAAAGCTCCGGTGAGAGACAGCGGCCGGGTCTTATCCGGTGACATCACCGCCACCACCACCACCACCACCACCGCTGTCTGGGGTCCACCGGCGTCCCCGCCACAAAGCCGGTGTCACTCCGCCGGCGCTCGCAGAGACAAACCCTGTCCAATGGCAGCGCACTTATTTCGTTTTCGTGATTTCTGCCCACACACGGCGGCAATATGTTCCATAAGGAGAGGGGGGGTGGCCCGAGGCTGTCAGGGGGGGGAAAGACATTGACCGGATTAGCTGTGGAGATCCAGTGGCCAATAGAGGTGTCAGGATATGTCACCCTGGAAGACGGGACCTCACCCACATCACAGGAGGAGGATATATGAGGGGACGCCGAGCGGGGGGATGGACGGAGAGGGGGGGGATGGACGGAGAGAGGGGGGGATGGACGGACGGAGAGAGAGAGTGACAGGAAAGGAAAGCAGGACTGACAAACTGAGAAAATGGAGAGGAAACGTGACGCAAAACCGAGACTTATTTTGGAACAAAAGGTGAGAGAGACTAGCGCTATGGATATAAGACGTTTGAGGGCTACTCTCGTCTCTGAAAGACAAAAGAGCAGCAGGCCTAGAGAGAGAGAGAGAGAGAGAGAGAGAGAGAGAGAGAGAGAGAGAGAGAGAGAGAGAGAGAGACCCATACAATGTTGGTTGTATATAAATAGCCAGCGAGCAGGTGAAGTAGCAACACTACATGATAGAACTACCTCTTCTTTGGACAGCTGACGAATACGGAGCGTACCTCTGAACCTCTCTCAGGGGGGACGGTGTTCACGAGAGCGCTCTGATCCTGTTCTTTAGAGAGCACCCTCAGCGTGTTATTGTTCTTTAGAAAGAACCTTCAGCATCGGCCCCAGCACTGGTGGGTTCTCCACACTTACATAAACTGTCTATTAAAACTGTTATTCAGAAACAATTTCATTTCACTCGCAGGTTTGGCACCATCGTGGATGTTCAGCCAGCCCACAGCTATCTCTTCAGTGAACTGAGGAGGAGAGTATTGAGTATGGTTAACCCCCTGTCTGACAATTTAACATAGTTAGCCAAGGTGCTAATACTATCAGCACCGCACCTTGCAGAGCAACTCCTAATTGTTTAGAGGAGCACAGTATATACTTATCTGGCATACATACATACATACATACATACATACATACATGATGATCTGAGGCTTGGCTAATGCAAAAGGGTTGATTTTGGTAGAATAGCAGATCAAATACTGACGGTTCTGAAATGAACTGATTCTAATCAAATGTCTATAGTATAGATTTTTTTTCTTCAATTTGAACAATTACCCTTTTTCTAAGTCAATCGAGTAAAATGCTGGTATACTACAAAATGTAAAGCAGGTGGAATGTTTCCAATAAAGAGGCTTTTGAAGGACAGGAGGGAACGGGCCCGACTCTGCAGTCCCACCACATAGGAAAGAACCAGGAATCACAGAGTGTGGAAGTCTAACTGCACATGGACGCACCAATGCTGTGTTCCAATACCCGTACTTCCTTGAGTACACTCAACCTTAGTACACTATCCGTACTCACTGAGTACGCTGAGTTTCAGATGTCAGTGTGTTCCAAATCGAATACTCCGCGGTGTGCTAACCGGAAGTGACGAACGCGACTGCCACCACGGCTCCTCCCCCCACAATAAACATCCCGCTCTGAAGGTGAACTCTTTACGCATAGTAGCTATAAAAACCTATAAAAGCTATAAAAAGTACAAAATGACTAAATTAATGCAGGCTATGTGGAAAATGCACCAACGTTGTTCTCAACCTGGCTCCGCCTCTTCCGCTACGTAGCTAAGATGGCCGTTGAGTACGAGTACGAGTGAGTACACCATCCGGGTCGTTTAAGTACACTTCTTTTCCCCTGATTTGAATTGGAACGTCCTACGTACTCAAACTAGTAGTACGAGTACGGATAGTACGGGTATTGGAACACGGCACATGCCTTCTGTATGAGACAAAGGACAGAGAGAGGAGGAAATACCCTCGTACGATTCAGTTATCGCGGAGTGGCGGCCAAAGCGATCAAAACCGCACCCCATTGGAGACGTATCTCATTCAAATCGATGTAAAACGCGGCATATAAGTCTTTACTACGCCGTTTCCGACACTCTACAACGGCTTAAAAGACAGCGTTTTGGAGAGTCGTTATAATGATCACTAGTGGACTGGCGCTGGTATCATTGACTTGATAAGGAAGGTCAAGGAAGGAAACGTGCTAAACAGTGCGTAGAAAGGTCTTTTATGTGTAAAATATAGCTTCATGAAAGTCTGAAGCGCCGTATATTACGTACGTAGATTTGAGTGAACACATGTCTGCGATGAGGCAGAGCTTTGACCCTTTTGGCCTTCTATAGGCGTGCGTGGGCGTATGCATGGGTGTGTGCGTGTGTGTACCATCTCAACGTCTGTGGGAGTAACAGAGCTGAACGGTGCCAAATTCTATGGCACAGCCTATGGGACCATTCACCTTCTCCCGCTGCCGCACACTGTCAGCACTGGGACGACACACACACACACACACACTTAAACACACAATGCCATATGGGCAGCAGGTTCAACTTAAGCATCCATCTTGAATGACACATCGTCCCCTGTGAGGGGAGACTGGGTGTGCTTTGGGAGGGAAAACGCAAGCCCAAAGTGCTGGAGAGAGAGAGAGAAATAAAATGGGACCTCAGTCAAAACTGTCTGGGGTGACAATATTGGAAAGTTTTCGGTGTGCTCCGTTACTTTGGGTGAGCCTCATTTACCTCTCAGCGGTGACGGAGGCGGCTGGGGCCGGTGGCGGGGG